>JASVEL010010011.1:0-123546 GCA_032618575.1 Nicotiana noctiflora
ATGGACTTATGTGGTCATCGTATAAGAATGAAATAATATTCATAGATGGTCAATTACTAAATAATAACCACGATATATAAACGGAAGGTCCTATTACTACAATCGTATTAGTCAAATGGACTTATGTGGTTGTCGTAAGCCGATGCGTCCTACTACAATCGTATTACATTACTCCAAATCTATTATGACTACAATCGTATTAGTCAAATGGACTTATGTTGTTGTCGTAGGCCGATGCGTCCTAGTTTATGAATGAAATCATATTCATTCCGAAACCAACATTCAATAAAAAACCCGACCAAACGACATCCGAATGACCTGAAATTTTACAGGCACATACAAATTCACCTAACAGAGATAGTACAACTGTCTGAATTCCATTCCGACTCCCGAATCAAAATCTCACCTACCGATCGGATATCGCCAAAATTCAACTTTAGCCAATTCAAGCCTAAAACTACACCGGACCTCCAAATTCACTTCCGTTCGCTCTCCTAGCTCATAAATGACATCTCGGAGCTGACCGAATCATCAGAATTTGATTCCGAGCTCTCTAGCTCTCAGGAAACACTTGTTGTTTAAGTTTAACTTGATTAACCGGAATTAATAAATGTGATGACCCGGCCCATCATCATGTGAGTTATCACCTCGTTATCCCTATTAAATGCTTGTTACTGTTCCAATATGCATGTTTGGCGAGTTTGAATCAATTCGGATTGAGTTTAGTTGGAAATGAGACAAAAAGTCTCTTAGAAGAAGGAATAGTCTGGAAAAGTCAACTGGACGTTGACGTGAGAGTTAGAGAGCTTGGAATCAAATTCTGATGATTCGGTCAGCTTTGGGATGTCATTTATGAGCTAGGAGAGCGATTGGAAGTGAATTTGGAGGCACGGTGTAGTTTTAGGCTTGAATTGGCTAAAGTTGAATTTTGGCGATATCCGATCGGTAGGTGAGATTTTGATGTGGGAGTCAGAATGGAATTCCGACAGTTGCACTAGCTCCGTATGATGAATTTGAATAATGATATATGATTGCAGACTGGTTGTCACAAGTCAGGTTGTCTAGACTAATGTGATATGGACTGTATCAGAGAAATGTCACAACTGCGTGGCAGAGTGCATCAGATCATGCTCCAGCAGGGTAGATGTACCCTAGGGCCAGCGGACGGCTGGTAGGTATTGTTTTGTCAGTTGGGCCTTCGTGACGGATGTCAGGGTAGAGGTATCTACCATTGATTCAGCTCCAGTATTGAGGAACTTTGTCGGATGAATTTCATGTGGCCGAGCTTGAGGCTATGTATATGTTTGTTGCAATGAGCGACTTGACTCGATGTGCATTCCCTTTGCTAGATGTATGGTATCAGGATCGGGTGGCACGCCGCCACAGGTATGTTATTGGAACGGGTTGCGTGCCACAACAGTGTGATGTGGAAAATATAGCTTCCTATATGTTACTTTGTATACAATACTTCCTAGCTTCTGAGGAATAGTCCGTATTGGGTATCGCTCGGGGAATAGCACATCAGTTATGTCCTTTCAGGATTTGATAGCGTATATCAATTGTATCACCATAGGTGTGATTGATTTCTTGAGTTCAGGCCTAGATATGTGCGTGGCTGACCGTTTTGAGCAGGATGACTTGAGGTGCCTCATGAGAAATGGTGTTTGGATAGAATCATGAGTTGTGGCAAGGCCACGCGATGTTATGACCTTTCGAGGAGGATTTAGGTACCCAAATTCTATGATGTGAGACGAGGTCTCAGTTAGGTGTTGTGATGGTATTGAGGAATTTGAATTATGTCTCTTTTGTGTGAGTCTGTTGTCATGATTCGAGTGTGTTCAGATCGTTCTTATTGGAGCTTGTGTTTTGCTCATTGTGGCATAGGCCGATACTGAGGTGTCATGTCACTAGTGTGGTGCGTTATGATGGAAATGATCGTGGGAGTCATTAATGAGTACGAGCATATTTGATCTTAGCTTGTTAGAAGGGTAATATCGAGGTTTGGCTCCAAAACGTATTATGGTGTTAGTTTTAAAAGGGAAATGGATTCACGAATGGTGGACCCGAGAGATGGATTCGGTATATCGCGTGCTTCAATTGCCGTAGGCAGGATATGAAGGTGTTGGAATAAAACTCTAGCTAATTAGAAAGGTTCCTTCTGCTAGTATTTGGTTATTGTGGCCAGTTGTCGTGATTAGAGATTATCGTATCGAGTGATTGGGTTGTTTGATACATCATGTGATCTCACCCGGAGTGGCGAGTTGGCTATTACAGTTGGATCGTGTGTATCTTAGTATAGATGTGGGATTCAGATTTGGTATATGATTTCGGAAAGTGCAATGTGGTTTATGGTTCAGATAGACTGTGGAAATTCAGCTATTGTGTTGAATCTAGTACAACTCTTGGTCCGCTCGAGGACGAGCGTTTGCTTAAGTTGGGGAGAATGTGATGACCCGGCCCGTCATCATGTGAGTTATCACCTCGTTATCCCCATTAAATGCTTGTTAATGTTTCAATATGCATGTTTGGCGAGTTTGAATCAATTCGGATTGAGTTTAGTTGGAAATGAGACAAAAAGTCTCTTAGAAGAAGGAATAGTTGGGAAAAGTCAACCGGATGTTGACTTGGGAGTTAGAAAGCTCGAAATCAAATCCTGATGATTCGATCAGCTTCGGGATGTCATTTATGAGCTAGGAGAGCGATCAGAAGTGAATTTGGAGGCCCGGTGTAGTATTAGGCTTGAATTGGATAAAGTTGAATTTTGGCGATATCCGATCGGTAGGTGAGATTTTTATCCGTGAGTCGGAATGGAATTCCGACAGTTGCACTAGCTCCGTTAGGTGAATTTGGATGTGCCTGCTAAATTTCAGGTCATTCGAAAGTCGTTTGGTTGGGTTTTTAATTGAATGTTGGTTTCGGAAGTTTTAAAGGAACTTAGGCTTGAATTGCTTGAATTCGATGTTATTCCGTGTTAAGGTATGTGTTTTTATCATTGGAGCAAGTTCGTATGGTGCTACGGAGTATGTTTGTGGCTTTCGTTGGGGTCCCGGGGGACCGGGGGTGGTTTCGGGAGGTTAAACGGAGAAAAACATGGAAATTGCAGGTTGAAGATTTGCTGGTTCTGTTGTTTTCGCTTCTGCGGAAATGGGAGCGCGGGAGCGAGTCCGTCGAAGCGGAAAAGGGAGCGCAGAAGCGTTAGGGATCGCTGAGGCGGATCATGGTCCGCAGGGGCGGCACCGCTGGTGCGGAAGATATGACCGCAGAAGCGGTCTGGGCTCGTCATGTGAGGATCCGCAGAAGCGGACAACTTGTCGCCTAAGCGAGTCCGTAGGAGCGGAGGTGTTTCCGAAGGAGCGCACACGCGGAAGCGGTCCTTGGATCGCTGAAGCGGAAGTGGCCAATTAGGCCTGGGTTTCGCAGAAATGACCATTTAGTCGCAGAAGCGGTATCGCAGAGGCGGATTTTTGCCCGCAGGAGCGGAAATCGCGCATGTGTTAAAGATAACAGAAGGGGTAAATTTCAGAAGTTATAAAAACATTAGGACTCGGCTTTGTGAGGCAAATTGGGCGATTTAGACGAGAAATTGTTGGGAGATCATCGGGTTATCATCGAAGGTTAGTTTTATGGTTCATTTACGCGAATTTATCTTGAAATCCTCCTCTATTTCACAGAAATTGGATGAATTAATGGGGGAATTTAGCGTAGGCCAGGGCTTTGGTAAAACACTGATTTGAGAGGGCAAATGGAGTCCGAATTTGGTAAATTTTGATATGCCTAGACTCGTATTGAGACGAGGGTTCCGAATATGTAACTTTTATAATTTTTTGAGAAGCGCACCAAAAGTCGGGTTGTGACAAGTTGGTATCAGAGCCTAGGTTACTGTAAGGCCCCGTAAAATTTTTGTGCATAAAACCTAGTAGTTGTGGTGTCATGGTCCGAATAATGTGTTAGGAATGCGTGGAATTATTTGAGGTGAGCTTGCTCGCCACGGTTCGGACCCTTGGTAGTGATTTTTTTTTTTTTTTTTTTTTTTTTTTTTTTAGCAAAATATACCACTAGGCATTGTACCTAGTGGCTAATATATAAATAAACGAATAAAAATCCCAATCCGGGTCCAAAAGGATACAATTTGTCCTGCTACTACTAGTAGACTATGAAATAAATCTATGTAAACATAGAATCTAATCAGAAAAAACTAATATCATCTATAACATGAAGTCTAAATGAATATTTCCATGTCATGTGACTATGATTGACTTCTCCTGCCCATTTCAAGTACCATGTAGCACCACTCAAGCTCTCACCAGGTGCCAAGGTATGCGGAGTATAGGCAATGATCAAGTCGATCCAAGAGTACCACGGTATAGGAACAAGAATTGACTTCCCATCCGATAATTCACTGCAATGAAAAGCTATTGTCTCAATCACCTTTAGTATATGTTGCCCTTGTACATTGTATACTACTATGTCACCTCCAGAATGAGTGTGGAACCACACTAATACCACTGAAAAATGACATAATAATATCCAATATATTCCAAACACATAAATAAGCCATATCTAGCTAATACTATCTCCATTCCCATGCCAAAACAAATGATCCCGCAAATAATGCTCATGATGTTCCTGCATGTATTGCTTTCACAATTGATCTGCTCATCTAGTGAAACCTTTACTGTGCACACTCCCTTCCTGAAAATTATCAAAACACTCTCAGATTGAGCATGAATACATGCTGATACCACTGAGCAGTGATTTAACAACCTCCAGTAAGTTAATGAGCACAGTGCTGACGATGGTTGCCTCTCCATTAGTCCGGTGCTTTTCTTTTAGCAATCCGAACTCTTAAATTAGGAATTTGAGCTTTGTCCATGTTGATCAATGCTTTTCCTTTAGCTGGTAATTCTTGAAATGAATGAAAGTTAACTGTACCTGCAAAAGAAAAAACCAAATTAGCTAAATAGTCTGCTACTGTGTTTCCCTCCCTTAGTACATGCTGAAATATGACATTGTATGTCCTCTTGAAGTCCTTGATCTTTTTCACATCTGCTGCTATACTCCATGGTACCTCCCATTCATCTTCAATCACTTTTTTCATCACCAACGAGTCAGTTTCCAGGATCAATGGGTGTAACTCCTTCTCCACACAGTATGACAACCCATGTACTATTGCCTTTGCCTCTGCTACTATGTTTGTTGTTTCACCTATCTCCCTTGCACTAGCAAAAATCATATCTCCATTGTGATCCCTCACACAAAAACCAAAAGAGCTAAGGCCTGGATTCCCCCTCGATGCACCATCGGTGTTGCATTTGAACCATCTATCATATGGAGTCTGCCATGTTACTCTTCTTGTCACTATAACCGGCTTGTATTGCTCGAAGAATTTGATCATATCTGGCCACAACATTGGAATCCCAGTGAGCCATGGATATCTTACCTTAGCCAAATAATGCAGTGTCCTATTAACTTCATGAATAACCCTGCTACAAGACACTGAGCCTCCATGTTTCATTGTATTTCTCCTCTTCCATATCTCCCATAGAATAACTGCAGGGACTGCCTGAAACAAAGGTTTCAACTTGGGACAACATTTAGCATTCCACCACTCCCTTATAATTTGATGCACTTGTATCATGTTGATCATTAAACCTGCAGCCTGGCTAAATGTACTCCACACTTTTTGTGCAGTATCACTGTGCAAGAAAAGATGCTGAAAAGAGTCTTCTCTAGGTGAAAGACAACACCAGCATTTAGAAACCATCATATATCCTCCATTTCTCCATATATCATCTGTTGGAACCTTTCCTTTCCAAACTCTCCAGCAAAAGAATGAGATTTTGAAGGGCAGTCCTTTTGTCCATAGCCTTGCATATTCCGAACTAACTGGTTCTCTATGTCTCAGTATTTTCCAAGCACTACTCACTGTAAATTTTCCCTGATGTTGAAGGCATCCACCTTGGAGTGTCCCAGTACTCATCAGTAGGCATAAATTGTACTTCTTCTCGGATGTGATTTACAATATCTGCTGGAAAAGTTTGATTCAACAGTGCATCATTCCACTGCCCTTCTTCTCTTAAGTCTGCCACCTCCTGAAGCTCCTCATTGATGTGAAAATCTGAAGGGACTACATGATACAAATGCCCCAATCCAGTCCAATTTTCATGCCATATATTAGTAGCTCCCCTGTTCATCTCCCAAAATATTTCATGCTCGACTTCATCTCTGGCTTTCAATATTTTTCTCCAAACATGAGAACCATTCCTATATTGAACCACGGTAGGTGCCTCTTTCTTGCAATATTTGTTCCACATGTAGTTGGACCATAATGATTTTGTTGTCCTGAATCTCCACCATAGCTTTGCAAACATGGCTTTAGACACATCAAAGAGAGATCTGAAACCTACACCACCTTCTTCCTTTGGCAGACATAAGTTCTGCCACTTTGTCCAATGCCTACTTCTTCCTTCTTCCTTGTTACTCCAAAAAAATCTTGCAAATGTCTTATGGAGATGCTCAATGACATTGTTTGGTGGATCTAGGACAGACAAGATGTGAGTTGGCATGCTTTGTAATACACTTGATATCAATGTAGCCTTTCCTCCATATGACAGTAACTTCCCTTTCCATGAGTGCAACTTTGCCTTCACCTTCTGAATCGGATCATTATAGTAGTTCTTCCTCCTCCTTGTGTAAAAGATTGGACATCCTAGGTATGTAAATGGGAATGTGCCTTTAGAGAAACCAGTTATATTAGCTACTCGTAGCTTTCAATCCTGCTGCAATCTTTGAATGTACATAGTAAGAGCTCTTTGCCTTGTTTATCAACTGTCCTGATGTTTTCTCATATAATGCCAAGACTTCCATAATTTTCTGCAAGGAATAAGGATCAGCTGAGGCAAATATTATAGTGTCATCTGCATAAGCAAGGTGGTTCAATGGATCAGACCACTTTGGCATTCCAAATCCTTTAAACTGCCTGTCTTCAAATAACTTATTCGGTGATCTAGATAGCACCTCTGTTGATAGAACAAACAATGTTGGGGATAGAGGGTCTCCCTGCTTCACCCCTCTTGTCGAGTGAAAGAAACCTGTAGCCTGGCCATTCACCATCACTGAGTACCAATTATTTGATATCAAATTCCACACCATGTGTATAAAACACTCTGCAAATCCCACCTTCCTTAGTACATGCATCAAAAACTTCCAAGACACCCTATCATATGCCTTGGCCATATCTAACTTGCTTGGTAGTGATTTAAGTTTCAAAAATGTAGAGAATCAATTTTTCCAGAAAAGTGTCAATTCAGCGGTCAAGAATGCGACCGCAAATCTCCTATGCGGACCGCATTCTTGCCGCAGAACTTAATAGAAGGTTCCCAAAATCATGTTGAAAATGCGGTCGATATGCGATCGCATAATAGATCTGCGGACTGCAGATCTACCGCATAATCTCTCATCAGTTTAGAGTGTCAAATCTGCGGTGCACTTTGCGACCGCAGATCAAGAATGCGGACCACATTTTGGTCGCATTCCGTAACAGAACTTGTGTAAATTTTGAGGCAATTCCGCGGTCACTATGCCGACCGCATGTTGAATCTGCGATCGCAGATGCGACCGCAGAATTGATCCGGTCCAAATTTTTGTAAAATTTTGACCCGACCTCTTCTTTAATATAACACCTTTCACCTTCATTTTCTCATATCATCTTACCAAAATTAGAGAGAGAAGAGAGGGGTTTTAGAGAGAGAAGTTCTTCATCTTCAAAGATTGTTCCAACTATTTAGTTCAAAGGATTCTAGGGCAAAGATTCAACTTCCCCAAATCATTTCAAGGTAAAAACCCTAGCTATTTTCTCTAATTTTCAGTTTTAAAATGGGTAAAGGAAGGTTTGCATATAATAGCTTTTGAAAATGGAATTTTATACTCATGCATGATTATTGAACTTGATTTTTAGTAAAAAGAAGTGAGTAGAAGTAAGAGTCTTCAAGAACAAGGTCGGCAAAGATAGGATAGCTTGGGTAAGCATAAAGTAGGAAGTTAAAGGAAAGAAACTCGATACAAGGTATGTATGGCTAATTTTGATTCATGTGAAATCGCCTATATGTGTGAAATTTGTTTGGTTCGTGTTAATTTGACAAATTGTGTGAAATTCTTGATGTTGTTGTTGGATATTCAAAGTTGTTGTTGAACTATGAGTGATGTAGTATGGAATATGAACCGAAAGGTAAATGAGAGTTGAATTGGGTAAGGAATTGTGAATAATGGTTATGATGACACATATGGCACCTTGTGGCAAAGAAACGAAACACTTGAGGATTGGTAAGTTGTTGAACAATACGGTATGAATATTCTCGATTATGGAAACATTGTAACTTGCTTGTAATATTGGTTTGAGAAGAAATTGTGAACATGGACCAACTTGTAAGTTGCTTATTTGAACTTTTTGAAATTGTGTGTAGTACCTTATCTGCTGTTTGTAATTGTTGTGTTTTAAACTATAAGGTGGGATCGGGTTGCACGCTGCAACATGAGGAAATAAGGTGTGGGTTGGGGTGATAAGGGTGGCCGAGGTAATAAGGGTGGACGAGGTAATAAGGGTGGAAAGCGATTGAAATCAATAATGTGAAATTGTGAAAGGAGACAGCAGGAGAGTTTGCAACCTGTGGGGCATTGATTGCCCCTTTGTTTGACTACTTGTGCTTTACGTGAATGATTGGTTATATTTCAATTTGTTGATCTTAGAAAGTGCTTTGTGTTGAGAATTATCTGAAATGAGGAAAATGTGGAAAACATGGTTGGCTGGCTTAATTAATTCTTGATGTAATTCAATGGCTTGAGTTTACTTGGGACAAAGTTTGTCCATACATACCAGTACAATTCTAGTGTACTGACGTCCCTTTTGCCGGGGGTGCTACATTCGTGTTATGATTGTAGGTGGATCAGTAGCAGGCACTTCTACTTCAGCTCGTCGGCAGTAGTATTCTTCATCATCCACTGCCCGTTTTGGTGAGCCCTTTTCTTTCTCGGGGCCCTGTATGGCTTATGCCACTTTCATTTCGGACTTTATTCTGGATTTTGTAAGGTATAGCCGGAGCCTTGTTACTGGCAAGTATTGTATTCCCTTTTGTATCTTAGAGGCTCTATAGACATGTAAACTGTGGGATTCCAGTCTTATGTATGTATTATGTCGGGCGATGTAAAAACTGTAAACTTGATAATGAATCACTCGTATGGTTATGTTTGTGTATTATGAATCTGTTATAATTGGTAAGATATTTGGTTAATGAGAAATGAAAAATATGGGGTAACACGTGGGATAGGAAAGGCACCCAGGTCCGCTTGACTGGGGCTACCCGGTCGAGCGCCGGTCATGTCCCTCGATTTGGGGCGTGACAAACTTGGTATCAGAGCCTATGGTTTTAAAGTGTCCTAGGATGTCTCAGAGCCGTGTCTAGTAGTGCTCTTCTTATAGGTGTGTTGTCGACCATATCATATAAGTAGGGGGCTGCACGGACATTTAGGAATTCACCCATTTCTTTGTTACTCTATATCGTGCGGTAAAGTGCATAGTGGAAATAATTGTGTCTAATTCGCGCCTTAATTCCCAAATTTTTCAGAATATGGCACCTAAGAAGAAGGCTAGACTCGGCCTTGGGGCCAATGCCGGTCCGAGTGCGGCTGCTAATCATGTGACCGATGCCATGGGCTAGAATGACCCACCAGTCCTAAATTTGCCTGGCCCGTCTGTTCAAAACCCAAGTGTCCCTATACCAGCTGCGGCAGAGGATGCCACCATCCCTCCTGCCGGTGTTCCTGACTCAGATACAGTTCCAGTTTCTGGTTCTGGTATCTCTAATGAGGATCTTAGGGGAGCCATTCATATGTTAACACAGTTAGTGGCCGCCCAGGCCCAGAGATCCCATGATGCCCCTGCATCCTCCAGCGGACAGGGAGATTCCTCCGGCTCCAGAGTCCACCAGTTCTTGCGGTTGGCCCCTCCAGAATTTTCAGGCACCGATTCAGAGGCTGATCCACAAGAATTCCTTGATGAGATATACAAGACCCTCAGAGTGATGAAGGCTACAGATATAGAGGGGGTAGAGTTGGCCTCTTACAGGCTGAACGGAGCGGCACGTTCATGGTTCGAAATGTGAGAGGATTCTCGTGAGGAAGGGAGCCCTCCAGCTAGATGGAATGAGTTCGTGGATGCATTCATGGACCACTTCTTGCCTGCCGAGGCGATGGCAGCCCGTGCCACTGAGTTCGAGGTTCTCAAACAGGGCAGTATGAGTGTTAGGGAGTATCACATGGAGTTCGTGAGGTTGTCCAAGTACGCTCCTCATTTAGTGTCGACCATGGATGCCCGGGTTCGACGGTTTGTTCAAGGCCTTATCCCTTTGGTGGTGAATGAAGCCGCCACAGCAGCTTTGCACTCAGATATGAACTATGGGAGGATCGTGGGGTTTGCTCAGGCCACAGAGGCCAGGAAATTGAAGATTCGTGCAGAAAGAGAAAGTAGCAGCAGGGCCCGGTCAATGGGTCATTCAGGGAGATCACTTCCAGGGAGAGGGTCATCACTAGAATTAAAGAGACGAAAATAAAGGATATGGGAAAGATTCAAGGAAAGGATTCCGAGAACTTTCAAGCACGCAAGTTCTATAGCCCTGACAAGATCAAAGTAACAATGTCTTGATTTATGAAAGAAATCAAACGCCTTTACTTAAAAAGCAAATCAAAACATTAGATTCGGATCTTGACCACTTTACGAGTAACTTGAGACAACAATTAATACTAGTATTAATCGCTTTCTAAGAATACCACAAAGGAATCAAAGATATCACAAAAGAGAAGTAATCTTACTTCCTTGAACTATGAACTAGTAAAGGTTGAAAGATAAATCTCAAAGCACAAGAACAAAGGTTCAAAAGAAACTCTCAAAGTATGATATACTCAATCAATAATAATCTGTCTTATGAAGGAGAAGAACACCCTATTTATAGGAGTACAAATGCATAAAAATAACATTAAAAACTAGGTGGGGTGGTTGTAGTGGAAAACACAATTATTACAATGAGGTAGGTGGTTGCTAAAGTGTAAGAAAAGTCTTTGGTAGGTGAGGGGCGGCCAAGACCCTTTGGGGCAGATTTGAGCCTTTAAACAACTAGTTTTGGGCCATTTGTTTGGACTCCAATTGGGCTGCTCTTGTAACACCTCTTTCTGGAACTCATTTAAGCTCATTTTGAGCCCATTTGGTGACTCCATGGGCAGATTTGGGTAACCAAATCTTCCTCCTCTTGGACTTCAATTTGAGCAACCAAATAGTTGTAAAACTTCGACAACTCTTCTCCTTTGGGCATGAGCTCTTCCTCCATAGTTAGAAGCTTCTTTATTTGCCATTGAAGTCTAGCAACATTAGTTTGCAATTCCTTAGCTTGAGATCTTGTAAATGGCCTTCTTGGAGCTTCCAAAACTCTATCCTTATCAGTGATGCTATCAATCATATTAGTCAAATGGACTTATGTGATTGGCGTAGGCCGATGCGTCCTAGGGTGAACGTATGACATTACTCCCAATACGATATATAAACAGAAGGTCCTATGACTACAATCGTATTACATTACTCCCAATCTGTTATGACTACAATCGTATTAGTCAAATGGACTTATGTGGTTGTCGTAGGCCGATGCGTCTTAGTATATGAATGAAATCATATTCATTCACGGTCAATTACTAAATAACAACCACGATATATAAACGGAAGTTCCAATGACTACAATCATATTAGTCCAATGTGATAACAACTAGGTCAGGAATCCAAACTAGAGTAAGAATTTGAGAAGTAAATGCGGAAGCAATAACAACAGGAATTGAACAACTAGAATTAAAGAGGCGAAAATAAAGGATATGGGAAAGATTCAAGGAAAGAATTCCGAAAACTTTCAAGAACGCAAGTTCTATAACCTTGACAAGATCAAAGTAACAACGTCTTGATTTATGAAAGAAATCAAACGCCTTTACTTAAAAGCAAATCAAAACAATAGATTCGGATCTTGACCACTTTACGAGTAACTTGAGACAACAATTAATACTAGTATTAATCGCCTTCTAAGAATACCACAAAGGAATCAAAGATATCACAAAAGAGAAGTAATCTTACTACCTTGAACTATGAACTAGTAAAGGTTGAAAGATAAATCTCAAAGCACAAGTAACAAAGGTTCAAAAGAACTCTCAAAGTATGATATACTCACTCAATAATAATGTGTCTTATGAAGGAGAAGAACACCCTATTTATAGGAGTACAAAGGCATAAAAATAACGTTAAAAACTAGATGGGGTGGCTGTAGTGGAAAACACAATTATTACAATGAGGTAGGTGGTTGCTAAAGTCTAAGAAAAGTCTTTGGTAGGTGAGGGGTGGCCAAGACCCTTTGGGGCAGATTTGGGCCTTTAAACAACTAGTTTTGGGCCATTTGTTTGGATTCCAATTGGGCTGCCCTTGTAACACCTCTTTCTGGAACTCATTTAAGCTCATTTTGAGCCCATTTGGTGACTCCATGGGCAGATTTGGGTAACCAAATCTTCCTCCTCTTGGACTTCAATTTGAGCAACCAAATAGTTGTAAAACTTCGACAACTCTTCTCCTTTGGGCATGAGCTCTTCCTCCATAGTTAGAAGCTTCTTTATTTACCATTGAAGTCCAGCAACCTTAGTTTGCAATTCCTTAGCTTGAGATCTTGTAAATGGCCTTCTTGGAGCTTCCAAAACTCTATCCTTATCAGTGATGCTATCACAATGGACTTATGTGGTTGACGTAGGCCGTTGCGTCCTAGTATGTGGTTGTCGTGGGGCGATGCGTCCTACTACTATCATATTACATTACTCCCAATCTGTTATGACTACAATCATATTAGTCAAATGGACTTATGTGATTGTCGTAGGCCGATGCGTCCTAGTATATGAATGAAATCATATTCATTCACGGTCAATTACTAAATAACAACCACGATATATAAAATGAAGTTCCTATGACTACAATCGTATTTGTCGAATGGACTTATGTGGTTGTCATAGGCCGATGCGCCCTTGTATGACATTACTCCCAATCTGTTATGACTGTAATCGTATTAGTCAAATGGACTTACGTGGTTATCGTAGGCCGATGCGTCATACTGCAATCGTATTACATTACACCCAATCTGTCATGACTACAATCGTATTAGTCAAATGGGCTTATGTGGTTGTCGTAGGCCGATGCGTCCTACAACAATCGTATTACATTACTCCCAATCTGTTATGACTACAATCTCATTAGTGAAATGGACATATGTGGTTGTCGTAGACCGATGCATCCTACTACAATCGTATTACATTAAACTATTATGACTACAATCGTATTAGTCTAATGGACTTATGTGATTGTCGTAGGCCGATGCGTCCTAGTATATGAATGAATTCATATTCATTCACGGTCAATTACTAAATGACAACCACGATATATAAACGGAAGGTCCTATTACTACAATCGTATTACATTACTCCCAATCTGTTATGACTACAATCGTATTAGTCAAATGGACTTATGTGGTTGTCATAGGCCGATGCGTCCTAGTATATTAATAAAATGGTATTCATTCACGGTTAAATACTAAGTAACAACCACGATATATAAAACGGAAGGTCCTATTACTACATTCGTATTACATTACTCCCAATCTGTTATGACTACAATCGTATTAGTCAGATGGACTTATTTGGTTGTCGTAGGCCGATTCATTCACGGTCAATTACAAAATAACAACCACGATATATAAATAGAAGTTCCTATGACTACAATCGTATTAGTCCAATGGATATATGTGGTTGTCGTAGGTCGAGCGTCCTACTACAATCGTATTACATTACTCCCAATCTGTTATAACTATAATTGTATTAGTCAAATGGACATATGTGATTGTCGTAGGCCGATGCGCCCTATTATATGAATGAAATCATATTCATTCACGGTCAATTAATAAATAACAACCACGATATATAAACGGAAGGTCCTATTACTACAATTGTGTTAGTCAAATGGACATATGTTGTTGTCGTAGGCCGATGCGTCCTACTACAATCCTATTACATTACTCCCAATATGTTATGACTACAATCGTACTAGTCAAATAGACTTATGTGGTTGTCGTAGGCCGATGCGTCCTAGTATGTGGTTGTCGTAGGTCGAAGCGTCCTACTACAATCATAGTACATTACTCCCAATCTCTTATGACTACAATCGTATTAATCAAATGGACTTATGTGGTTGTCGTAGGCCGATGTGTCCTAGTAAATGAATGAAATCATATTCATTCACGGTCAATTACTAAATAACAACCACGATATATAAAATGAAGTTCCCATGACTACAATCGTATTAGTCCAATGGACTTATGTGGTTGTCGTAGGCCGATTCGTCCTAGGATGACATTACTCCCAATCTGTTATGACTGCAATCGTATTAGTCAAATGGACTTATGTGGTTATCGTAGGCCGATGCGTCCTACTACAATCGTATTACATTACACCCAATCTGTCATGACTACAATCGTATTAGTCAAATGGGCTTATGTGGTTGTCGTAGGCCGATGCGTCCTACTACAATCGCATTACATTACTCCCAATCTGTTATGACTACAATCTCATTGGTCAAATGGACTTATGTGGTTGTCGTAGACCGATGCATCCTACTACAATCGTATTACATTAATCTGTTATGACTACAATCGTATTAGTCAAATGGACTTATGTGATTATCGTAGGCCGATGCGTCCTAGTATATGAATGAAATCATATTCATTCACGGTCAATTACTAAATAACAACAACGATATATAAACAGAAGTTCCTATGACTACAATCGTATTAGTCCAATGGATATATGTGGTTGTCGTAGGTAGATGTGTCCTAGTATATGAATGAAATCATATTCATTTACGGTCAATTACTAAATAACAACCACGATATATAAAATGAACTTCCTATGACTACAATGGTATTAGTCCAATGGACTTATGTGGTTGTCGTAGGCCGATGCGTCCTAGTATGACATTACTCCCAATCTGTTATGACTGCAATCGTATTAGTCAAATGGACTTATGTGGTTATCGTAGGCCGATGCGTCATACTACAATCGTATTACATTACACCCAATCTGTCATGACTACAATCGTATTAGTCAAATGGGCTTATGTGGTTGTCGTAGGCCGATGCGTCCTACTACAATCGTATTACATTACTCCCAATCTGTTATGACTAAATCTCATTAGTGAAATGGACATATGTGGTTGTCGTAGACCGATGCATCCTACTACAATCGTATTACATTAAACTGTTATGACTACAATCGTATTAGTCAAATGGACTTATGTGATTGTCGTAGGCCGATGCGTCCTAGTATATGAATGAATTCATATTCATTCACGGTCAATTACTAAATAACAACCACGATATATAAACGGAAGGTCCTATTACTACAATCGTATTACATTACTCCCAATCTGTTATGACTACAATCGTATTAGTCAAATGGACTTATGTGGTTGTCATAGGCCGATGCGTCCTAGTATATTAATAAAATGGTATTCATTCACGGTTAAATACTAAATAACAACCACGATATATAAAACGGAAGGTCCTATTACTACATTCGTATTACATTACTCCCAATCTGTTATGACTACAATCGCATTAGTCAGATGGACTTATGTGGTTGTCGTAGGCCGATGCATCCTAGTATATGAATGAAATCATATTCATTCACGGTCAATTACAAAATAATAACCACGATATATAAATAGAAGTTCCTATGACTACAATCGTATTAGTCCAATGGATATATGTGGTTGTCGTAGGCCGATGCGTCCTACTACAATCGTATTACATTACTCCCAATCTGTTATAACTATAATTGTATTAGTCAAATGGACTTATGTGGTTGTCGTAGGCCGATGCGCCCTATTATATGAATGAAATCATATTCATTCACGGTCAATTACTAAATAACAACCACGATATATAAACGGAAGGTCCTATTACTACAATCGTATTAGTCAAATGGACATATGTTGTTGTCGTAGGCCGATGCGTCCTACTACAATCCTATTACATTACTCCCAATATGTTATGACTACAATCGTACTAGTCAAATAGACTTATGTGGTTGTCGTAGGCCGATGCGTCCTAGTATGTGGTTGTCGTAGGTCGAAGCGTCCTACTACAATCGTAGTACATTACTCCCAATCTCTTATGACTACAATCGTATTAATCAAATGGACTTATGTGGTTGTCGTAGGCCGATGTGTCCTAGTAAATGAATGAAATCATATTCATTCACGGTCAATTACTAAATAACAACCACGATATATAAAATGAAGTTCCCATGACTACAATCGTATTAGTCCAATGGACTTATGTGGTTGTCGTAGGCCGATTCGTCCTAGGATGACATTACTCCCAATCTGTTATGACTGCAATCGTATTAGTCAAATGGACTTATGTGGTTATCGTAGGCCGATGCGTCCTACTACAATCGTATTACATTACACCCAATCTGTCATGACTACAATCGTATTAGTCAAATGGGCTTATGTGGTTGTCGTAGGCCGATGCGTCCTACTACAATCGCATTACATTACTCCCAATCTGTTATGACTACAATCTCATTGGTCAAATGGACTTATGTGGTTGTCGTAAACCGATGCATCCTACTACAATCGTATTACATTAATCTGTTATGACTACAATTGTATTAGTCAAATGGAATTATGTGATTATCGTAGGCCGATGCGTCCTAGTATATGAATGAAACCATATTCATTCACGGTCAATTACTAAATAACAACCACGATATATAAACAGAAGTTCCTATGACTACAATCGTATTAGTGCAATGGATATTTGTGGTTGTCGTAGGTAGATGTGTCCTAGTATATGAATGAAATCATATTCATTTACGGTCAATTACTAAATAACAACCACGATATATAAAATGAACTTCCTATGACTACAATGGTATTAGTCCAATGGACTTATGTGGTTGTCGTAGGCCGATGCGTCCTAGTATGACATTACTCCCAATTTGTTATGACTGCAATCGTATTAGTCAAATGGACTTATGTGGTTATCGTAGGCCGATGCGTCATACTGCAATCGTATTACGTTACACCCAATCTGTCATGACTACAATCGTATTAGTCAAATGGGCTTATGTGGTTGTCGTAGGCCGATGCGTCCTACTACAATCGTATTACATTACTCCCAATCTGTTATGACTAAATCTCATTAGTGAAATGGACATATGTGGTTGTCGTAGACCGATGCATCCTACTACAATCGTATTACATTAATCTGTTATGACTACAATCATACTAGTCAAATGGACTTATGTGATTGTCGTAGGCCGATGCGTCCTAGTATATGAATGAATTCATATTCATTCACGGTCAATTACTAAATAACAACCACGATATATAAACAGAAGTTCCTATGTCTACAATCGTATTAGTCAGATGGACTTATGTGGTTGTCGTAGTCCGATGCGTCCTAGTATATGAATGAAATCATATTCATTGACGGTCAATTACTAAATAACACCCACGATAAATAAACAGAAGTTCCTATGACTACAATCGTATTAGTCCAATGGATATATGTGGTTGTCGTAGGTCGATGCGTCCTACTACAATCGTATTACATTACTCCTAATCTGTTATGACTATAATTGTATTTGTCAAATAGACTTATGTGGTTGTCGTAGGCCGATGCGCCCTAGTATATGAATGAAATCATATTCATTCACGGTCAATTACTAAATAACAACCACGATATATAAACGGAATGTCCTATTACTACAATCGTATTAGTCAAATGGACATATGTTGTTGTCGTAAGCCAATGCGTCCTACTAAAATCCTATTACATTACTCCCAATCTGTTATGACTACAATCGTACTAGTCAAATGGACTTATGTGGTTGTCGTAGGCCGATGCGTCCTAGTATGTGGTTGTCGTAGGTCGAAGCGTCCTACTACAATCGTAGTACATTATTCCCAATCTCTTATGACTACAATCGTATTAATCAAATGGACTTATGTGGTTGTCGTAGGCCGATGTGTCCTAGTATATGAATGAAATTATATTCATTCACGGTCAATTACTAAATAACAACCATGATATATAAACGGAGGTCCTATGACTACAATCGTATTAGTCAATGTGGTTGTCGTAGGCCGATGCGTCCTAGTATGTGCTTGTCGTAGGCCGATGCGTCCTAGTATATGAATAAAATTATATTCATTCACGGTTAATTACTAAATAACAACCACGATATATAAAACGGAAGGTCCTATTACTCCCAATCTGTTATGACTACAATCGTATTAGTCATATCGACTTATATGGTTGTCGTAGGCCGATGCATCCTAGTATATGAATGAAATCATATTCATTCACGGTCAATTACTAAATAACAACCACGATATATAAGCGGAAGTTCCTATGACTACAATCGTATTGGTCCAATGGATATATGTGGTTGTCGTAGGTCGATACGTCCTTCTACAATCGTATTACATTACTCCCAATCTGTTATGACTATAATTGTATTAGTCAAATGGACTTATGTGGCTGTCGTAGGCCGATGCGCCCTAGTATATGAATGAAATCATATTCATTCACGGTCAATTACAAAATAACAACCACGATATATAAACGGATGGTCCTATTACTACAATCGTATTAGTCAAATGGACATATGTTGTTGTCGTAGGCCGATGCGTCCTACTACAATCCTATTACATTACTCCCAATATGTTATGACTACAATCGTACTAGTCAAATAGACTTATGTGGTTGTCGTAGGCCGATGCGTCCTAGTATGTGGTTGTCGTAGGTCGAAGCGTCCTACTACAATTGTAGTACATTACTCCCAATCTCTTATGACTACAATCGTATTAATCAAATGAACTTATGTGGTTGTCGTAGGCCGATGTGTCCTAGTATATAAATAAAATCATATTCATTCACGGTCAATTACTAAATAACAACCACGATATATAAAATGAAGTTCCCATGACTACAATCGTATTAGTCCAATGGACTTATTTGGTTGTCGTAGGCCGATGCGTCCTAGTATGACATTACTCCCAATCTGTTATGACTGAAATCGTATTAGTCAAATGGACTTATGTGGTTATCATAGGCCGATGCGTCATACTACAATCGTATTACATTACACCCAATCTGTCATGACTACAATCGTATTAGTCAAATGGGCTTATGTGGTTGTCGTAGGCCGATGCGTCCTATTACAATCGCATTACATTACTCCCAATCTGTTATGACTACAATCTCATTAGTCAAATGGACTTATGTGGTTGTCGTAGACCGATGCATCCTACTACAATCGTATTTGTCAAATGGACTTATATGATTGTCGTAGGCCGATGCGTCCTAGTATATGAATGAAATCATATTCATTCACGGTCATTACTAAATAACAACCACGATATATAAACAGAAGTTCCGATGACTACAATCGTATTAGTCCAATGGATATATGTGGTTGTCGTAGGTAGATGCGTCCTACTACAATCGTATTACATTACTCCCAATCTGTTATGACTATAATTGTATTAGTGAAATGGACTTATGTGGTTGTCGTAGGCCGATGCGCCCTAGTATATCAATGAAATCATATTCATTCACGGTCAATTACTAAGTAACAACCACAATATATAAACGGAAGGTCCTATTACTACAATCATATTAGTCAAATGGACATATGGAATTGTCGTATGCCGATGCGTCCTACTACAATCCTATTACATTACTCCCAATCTGTTATGACTACAATCATACTAGTCAAATGGACTTATGTGGTTATCGTAGGCCGATGCGTCATAGTACAATCGTATTACATTACACCCAATCTGTCATGACTACAATCGTATTAGTCAAATTGGCTTATGTGGTTGTCGTAGACCGATGCATCCTACTACAATCGTATTACATTAATCCCAATCTGTTATGACTACAATCTCATTAGTGAAATGGACATATGTGGTTGTCGTAGACCGATGCATCCTACTACAATCGTATTACATTAATCTGTTATGACTACAATCGTATTAGTCAAATGGACTTATGTGATTGTCGTAGGCCGATGCGTCCTAGTATATGAATGAATTCATATTCATTCACGGTCAATTACTAAATAACAACCACGATGTGTAAACAGAAGTTCCTATGTCTACAATCGTATTAGTCAGATGGACTTATGTGGTTGCCGTAGTCCGATGCGTCCTAGTATATGAATGAAATTATATTCATTCACTGTCAATTTCTAAATAACAACCACGATATATAAACAGAAGTTCCTATGACACCAATCGTATTAGTCCAATGGATATATGTGGTTGTCGTAGGTCGATGCGTCCTACTACAATCGTATTACATTACTCCTAATCTGTTATGACTATAATTGTATTTGTCAAATGGACTTATGTGGTTGTCGTAGGCCGATGCGCCCTAGTATATGAATGAAATCATATTCATTCACGGTCAATTACTAAATAACAACCACGATATATAAACGGGAGGTCCTATTACTACAATCGTATTAGTCAAATGGACATATGTTGTTGTCGTAGGCCGATGCGTCCTACTACAATCCTATTACATTACTCCCAATCTGTTATGACTACAATCGTACTAGTCAAATGGACTTATGTGGTTGTCGTAGGCCGATGCGTCCTAGTATGTGGTTGACGTAGATCGAAGCGTCCTACTACAATCGTAGTACATTACTCCCAATCTCTTATGACTACAATCGTATTAATCAAATGGACTTATGTGGTTGTCGTAGGCCAATGTGTACTAGTATATGAATGAAATCATATTCATTCACGGTCAATTTCTAAATAACAACCACGATATATAAAATGAAGTTCCCATGACTACAATCGTATTAGTTCAATGGACTTATGTAGTTGTCGTAGGCCGATGCGTCCTAATATGACATTACTCCTAATCTGTTATGACTGTAATCGTATTAGTCAAATGGACTTATGTAGCTATCGTAGGCCGATGCGTCCTACTACAATCGTATTACATTACACCCAATCTGTCATGACTACTATCATATTAGTCAAATGGGCTTATGTGGTTGTCGTATACCGATGCGTCCTACTACAATCGCATTACATTACTCCCAATCTGTTATGACTACAATCTCATTAGTGAAATGGACTTATGTGATTGTCGTAGGCCGAAGCGTCTTAGTATATGAATGAAATCATATTCATTCATGGTCAATTACTAAATAAGAACCACGATATATAAACAGAAGTTCCTCTGACTACAATCGTATTAGTCCAATGGATATATGTGGTTGTCGTAGGTCGATGCATCCTACTACAATCGTATTACATTACTCCTAATCAGTTATGACTACAATCGTATTAGTCAAATGGACTTATGTGGTTGTCGCAGGCCGATGTGTCTTATTATATGAATGAAACAATATTCATTCACGGTCAATTACTAAATAACAACCACAATATATAAACGGAAGGTCCTATTACTACAATCGTATTAGTCAAATGGACATATGTTGTTGTCGTAGGCCGATGCGTCCTACTACCATCCTATTACATTACTCCCAATCTGTTATGACTACAATCGTACTAGTCCAATGGACTTATGTGGTTGTCGTAGGCCGATGCGTCCTAATATGTGGTTGTCGTAGGTCCAAGCGTCCTACTACAATCGTAGTACATTTCTCCCAATCTCTTATGACTACATTCGTATTAATCATATGGACTTATATGTGGTTGTCGTAGGCCGATGTGTCCTAGTGTATGAATGAAATCATATTCATTCACGGTCAATTATTAAATAACAACCACGATATATAAAATGAAGTTCCTATGACTACAATCGTATTAGTCTAATGGACTTATGTGGTTACCGTACGCCGATGCGTCCTAGTACGACATTACTCCCAATCTGTTATGGCTGCAATCGTATTAGTCAAATGGACTTATGTGGTTGTCATAGACCGATGCATCCTACTACAATCGTATTACATTAATCTGTTATGACTGCAATCGTATTAGTCAAATGGACTTATGCGATTGTCGTAGGCCGATGCGTCCTAATATATGAACGAAATCATACTCATTCACGGTCAATTACTAAATAGGCCGATGCGTCCTACTACAATCGTATTACATTACTCCCAATCTGTCATGACTATAATCGTATTAGTCAAATGGGCATATGTGTTTGTCGTAGGCCGATGCGTCCTACTACAATCATATTACATTACTCCCAATCTGCTATGACTACAATCTCATTAGTCAAATGGACTTATGTGGTTGTCATAGACCGATGCATCCTACTACAATCGTATTACATTAATCTGTTATGACTATAATCGTATTAGTCAAATGAACTTATGTGATTGTCGTGGGCCGATGCGTCCTAGTATATGAACGAAATCACATTCATTCACGGTCAATTACTAAATAACAAAACGATATATAAACGGAAGGTCCCATTAGTCAAATGGACTTATGTGGTTATCGTAGGCCGATGCATCCTAGTATATGAATGAAATTATTTTCATTCACGGTCAATTACTAAATAACAACCACGATATATAAACAGAATGTCCTATTACTACAATCGTATTACATTACTCCCAATCTGTTATGACTACAATCGTATTAGTAAAATGGACTTATGTGGTTGTCATTGGCCGATGCGTCCTAGTATATGAATAAAATTATATTCATTCATGGTTAATTACTAAATAACAACCACGATATATAAAACGGAAGGTCCTATTACTACAATCGTATTTCATTACTCCCAATCTGTTATGACTACAATGGTATTAGGCAAATGGACTTATTTGGTTGTCGTAGGCCGATGCGCCCTAGTATATCAATGAAATCATATTCATTCACGGTCAATTACTAAATAACAACCACGATATATAAACGGAAGGTCCTATTACAACAATCGTATTAGTCAAATGGACATATATTGTTGTCGTAGGCCGATGCGTCCTACTACAATCCTATTACATTACCCCAATCTGTTATGACTACAATCGTTCTAGTCCAATGGACTTATGTGGTTGTCGTAGGCCGATGCGTCCTAGTATGTGGTTGTTGTAGGTCGAAGTGTCCTACTATAATCATAGTACATTACTCCCAATCTCTTATGAATGAAATCATATTCATTCACGGTCAATGATTAAATAACAACCACGATATATAAAATGAAGTCCCTATGACTACAATCGTATTAGTCCAGTGGACTTATATGGTCGTCCTAGGCCGATGCGTCCTAGTATGACATTACTCCCAATTTGTTATTGCTGCAATCGTATTAGTCAAATGGACTTATGTGGTTGTCATAGACCGATGCATCCTACTACAATCATATTACATTACTCCCAATCTGTTATGACTACAATCTCATTAGTCAAATGGACTTATGTGGTTGTCATAGACCGATGCATCCTACTACAATCGTATTACATTAATCTGTTATGACTACAATCGTATTAGTCAAATGGACTTATGTGATTGTCGTAGGCCGATGCGTCCTAGTATACGAACGAAATCATATTCATTCACGATCAATTACTAAATAACAAAACGATATATAAACGGAAGGTCCCATTAGTCAAATGGACTTATGTGGTTGTCGTAGGCCGATGCATCCTAGTATATGAATGAAATTATTTTCATTCACGGTCAACTACTAAATAACAACCGCGATATATAAACGGAATGTCCTCTTACTACAATCGTATTACATTACTCCCAATCTGTTATGACTACAATCGTATTAGTCAAATGGACTTATGTGGTTGTCATAGGCCGATGCGTCCTAGTAAATGAATAAAATTATATTTATTCACGGTTAATTACTAAATAACAATCACGATATATAAAACGGAAGGCCCTATTACAACAACGTATTACATTACTCCCAATCTGTTATGACTACAATCGTATTAGTCAAACGGACTTATGTGGTTGTCGTAGGCCGATGCGTCCTAGTATATGAATGAAATTATAGTCATTTATGGTCAATTACTAAATAACAACCACGATATATAAACGGAAGGTCCTATTATTACAATCGTATTACATTACTCCCAATCTGTTATGACTACAATTGTATAAGTCAAATGGACTTTTGTGGTTGTCGTAGGCCGATGCTGTAAGGCCCTGTAAAAATTTTGTGCATAAAACCTAGTAGCTGTAAATTTCACCCTCATTTTCTCATATCATCTTACCAAAAATTAGAGAGAGAAGAGAGGGTTTTTAGAGAGAGAAATCTTTCATCTTCAAAGATTGTTCCAACCATCTTAGTTCAAAGGATTCTAGGGCAAAGATTCAACTTCCCCAAATCTTTTCAAGGTAAAAACCCTAACTATTTTCTTTGATTTTCAGTTTTAAATTGGGTAAAGAGAGGTTTGCATATAATAGCTTTTGAAAATAGAATTTTTACACTCATGCATGATTATTGAACTTGATTTCTAGTAAAAGAAGTGAGTAGAAGTAAGAATCTTCAAGAACAAGGTTGGCAAGAGTAGGATATCTTGGGTAAGTATAAAGTAGGAAGAAAAGTCATCACCATGTATGTATGGCTAATTTTGATTCTTGTGAAATCGCCTATATGTGTGAAATTTGTTTGGTTAGTGTTAATTTGACAAATTGTGTGAAATTCTCAAAGTTGGTGTTGAAATATGAGTGATGTGGTATAGAATATGAACCGAAAATTAAATGAGAGTCGAAATGGGTAAAGAATTGTGAATAATGATTATGATGGCCTATATGGCACCTTGTGTAAAACAAACGAAACTCCTGAGAATTTGTTTATTGTGGAAAGAGATGAAACACTTGAATTATGGAAATATTGTAACATGGTTGTGATATTGATTTGAAAAATAATTGAGAACGTGAAACAATGTGCAAGTTGCTTATTTGAACTTGTTGAAATTGTGTGTAGTACCTTATCTGCTGTTTGAAATTGTTGTGTTTTAAACTGTAAGACGGGGTCGTGTTGCGCGCCGCAACGTGAGGAAATAAGGTGTGGGTTGGGGTGATAAGGGTGGCCGAGGTAATAAGGGTGGTCGGGGGCAATAAGGATGGAAAGCGATCGAAATCGCTATTGAAAATTGATACAAAAATCAATAATGTGAAATTGTGAAAGGAGACAGCAGGAGAGTTTGCAACCTGTGGGGCACTGATTGCCCCTTTGTTTGACTACTTGTGCTTTACGTGATTGATTGGTTATTGTTAAATTGGTTGATCATAGAAAGTGCTTTGTGTTGAGAATTATTTGAAATGAGGAAAATGTGGAAACATGGTTGGCTGGCTTAATTAATTGATGATGTAATTCAATGGCTTGAGTTTACTTGGGACAAAGTTTGTCCATACATGCCAGTACAATTCAAGTGTACTGACGTCCCTTTTGCCGGGGACGCTACATTCGTGTTATGATTGTAGGTGGATCGGTAGCAGGCACTTCAGCTCATCGGCAGTAGTATCCTTCTCCTTCCACTGCCCGTTTTGGTGAGCCCCTTTCTTCCTTGGGGCCCTGTGTGGTTCATGCCACTTTTGTTTAGATTTCATTTTGGTTTTGTAAGGTATAGCCGGAGCCTTGTTACCGGCAAGTATTGTATTCCCTTTTTTTTGTATCCTAGAGGCTCTGTAGACATGTAAACTGTGGGACTCCAGTATTATGTATACATTATGTTATGTCGGGCGTTGTAAAAGCTGCAAACTTTAATGAATCACTCATATGGTTTTATTTGTTTAATGTGAAATCATTCATAGTTAGTAAGATATTTGGTTAATAAGAAATAATCAACACAGGGTTAACGCGTGGGAATGAAAGGCACCCAGGTCCGCTTGACTGGGGCAACCCGGTCAGGCGCCGGTCATGTCCCTCGATTTGGGGCGTGACAAACTTGGTATCGGAGCCTATGGTTTTTAAAGTGTCCTAGGATGTCTCGGAGCCGTGTCTAGTAGTGCCCTTCTTATAGGTGTGTTGTCGACCACATCATATAAGTAGGGGCTACACGGGCATTTAGGAATTTACCTATTTCTTTGTTAATCTATATCGTGCGGTAAAGTGCAATGTGGAAATATCCGTGTCTAATTCGCGCCTTGTTCCCAAATTTTCAGAATATGGCACCTAAGAAGAAGGCTAGACTCGGCCTTAGGGCCAATGCCGGCCCAAGTGCGGCTATTAATCATGTACCCGATGCTGTGGGCGAGAATGACCCACCAGTCCTGAATTTTCCTGGCCCATCTGTTCAAAACCCAAGTGTCCCTATTCCAGCTGCGGCAGAGGATGCCACCATTCCTCCCGCCGGTGTTCCTGACTCAGATACAGTTCCCGTTTCGGGCTCTGGTATCTCTAATGAGGATCTTAGGGGAGCTATTCATATGTTAACACAGTTAGTGGCCGCCCAGGCCCGGAGATCCCATGATGCCCCTGCATCCTCCAGCGGACAGGGAGATTCCTCCGGCTCCAGAGTCCACCAGTTCTTGCGGTTGGCCCCTCCAGAATTTTCAGGCACCGATCCAGAGGCTGACCCACAGGAATTCCTCGATGAGATATACAAGACCCTCAGAGTGATGAAGGCTACAGATATAGAGGGGGTAGAGTTGGCCTCTTACAGGCTGAACGGAGCGGCACGTTCATGGTTCGAAATGTGGGAGGATTCCCGTGAGGAAGGGAGCCCTCCGGCCAGATGGGATGAGTTCGTGGATGCATTTATGGACCACTTCTTACCTGCTGAGGCAATGGCAGCCCGTGCCACTGAGTTCGAGGTTCTCAAACATGGCAGTATGAGTGTTTGGGAGTATCACATGGAGTTCGTAAGGTTGTCCAAGTACGCTCCTCATTTAGTGTCGACCATGGATGCCCGGGTTCGACGGTTTGTTCAGGGCCTTAGCCCTTTGGTAGTGAATGAGGCCGCCACAGCAGCTTTGCACTCAGATATGAACTATGGGAGGATCGTGGGGTTTGCTCAGGCCACAGAGGCCAGGAAATTGAAGATTCGTGCAGAAAGAGAAAGTAGCGGCAGGGCCCGGTCAATGGGTCATTCAGGGAGATCACTTCCAGGGAAAGGGTCATCAGGGCCATCCCAGTCATATGCTCGGTCCTCCGCGAGTGCACCGCCATCCGTGCACAGTCATCAGTAGGGCAGTTACTCGAGACCTGGTCCAGACAGCAGGAGGTCTCGTCAGTCTGGTCGTCCTGGGGTGAGATCCCAGCAGCAGGGGAGACCTACATGCCCCAAGTGTGGGAGATTTCATACAGAGACTTGCTACCTTGACCTTCCGGTGTGCTTCGGGTGCGGGGTGAGAGGTCACATTCAACGAGACTGTCGTGCACCCCGTCAGGGTATAGGTAGGGGATCTGCTCAGTCATCCGGTTCTTCGGCTGCTACATCATCAGCGCGTACTCCAGCATCAGCAGGGCGTGGTGCAGCTAGGGGTGGAGCTCAGGGTAGGGGTGGACCTAGCCGATTCTATGCATTGAGTGGCCGCCAAAATGCTGAGGCTTCTCCAGATATTGTTACAGGTATCCTGTCTGTTCGGACTATTGATTGCTATGCCCTTATTGATCCGGGGTCCTCCTTGTCTTATGTTACTCCATTCATTGCTTCAAGTTTTGGGATAGAACCCGAACGGCTTCATGAGCCGTTCTCTGTGTCGACTCCAATTGGTGATTCTATTACAGCCTCACGAGTCTATAGGAATTGTGTTGTTACGGTGGGTGGTCGTGATACCACAACCGATCTTATTGAGCTTGGGATGGTAGATTTTGATGTAATTATGGGGATGGATTGGCTCTATTTGTGCTTTGCCAAACTTGACTGTCGAACGAGAGTTATGAGGCTCGAGTTCCCTAACGAGCCAGTTATTGAATGGAGAGGAAATGGTGTAGTGCCAAGAGGTAGGTTTATTTCCTACCTTAAGGCTTCGAAGATGATTAAGAAAGGGTGTATCTATCACCTGGTTCGGGTAATGGACACCACCTCGGAGGTGCCTACCCTCGAGTCCGTGCCAATTGTGAATGAATTTCCTGAAGTGTTTCCAGATGAGCTTCCGGGCATTCCGCCGGATAGGGAGATTGACTTTGGGATCGATGTATTGCCGGATACTCAGCCAATATCCATTCCACCATACAGAATGGCGCCAGCAGAGTTAAGGGAGTTAAAGGAGCAGCTGAGGGATTTATTAGAGAAAGGGTTCATACGACCGAGTGTGTCGCCGTGGGGTGCTCCGGTTCTCTTTGTCAGAAAGAAGAATGGGTCACTTCGAATGTGTATTGATTATCGGCAGCTCAACAAAGTCACCATCAAGAATAAATATCCTTTGCCTCGAGTGGATGATCTCTTTGACCAATTGCAGGGAGCGAAGTTCTTCTCAAAGATTGATTTACGGTCTGGGTACCACCAGTTAAAAATCAGGGATATTCCTAAGACCGCCTTCAGAACTCGTTATGGTCACTTCGAGTTTTTGGTCATGTCTTTTGGGCTAACCAATGCCCCGGCAGCTTTCATGGACCTTATGAATCGTGTTTTCAAGCCATTCCTAGATTCCTTTGTGATTGTATTCATTGACGACATCCTCATCTACTCTCGGAGCAGAGAAGATCATGCCGTTCACCTCAGAGCAGCGTTGCAGACCCTTCTTCGACATCAATTGTATGCCAAGTTCTCAAAATGTGAGTTTTGGTTGAAGTCCATAGCCTTTCTAGGGCATGTTATTTCCAGTGAGGGAATTCAGGTAACATAAAAAAAATATTCTATTTTGAATTTTTTGGGAGTAATTATCATATAGGGCAAAAATCACGTGCTCACAGGTACTATCGGAGGTTTGTAGAGGGGTTCTCAACCCTCGCTTCCCCATTGACAAAACTGACGCAGAAGGCAGTTAAGTTCCAGTGGTCCGAAGCATGTGAGAAAAGTTTCCAGGAATTGAAGTCAAGATTGACCTCGGCACCAGTATTGGCCTTGCCAGAAGGCACAGAGGGATTTGTGGTTTATTGTGATGCCTCCGGGGTTGGTTTGGGATGTGTATTGATGCAGCACGGGAAAGTCATATCTTACGCTTCCAGGCAACTCAAGAATCACGAGAAGAATTATCCGACGCATGATTTGGAGCTTGCAGCCGTTGTGTTTGCTTTGAAAATATGGCGGCACTATCTTTATGGAGTTCATGTAGATGTGTTTTCAGACCACAAGAGCCTCCAGTATTTGTTCAAGCAGAAGGAGCTAAATCTGAGACAGCGGCGGTGGTTAGAATTACTCAAGGACTATGATATGGACATATTGTACCATCCAGGAAAGGCAAATGTGGTAGCCGACGCTCTTAGTCGAAAATCCATGGGTAGTTTGGCTCATTTGGGTGTGGATCAGAGACCCCTGGCTCGAGAGGTTTACCAATTAGCCAGTTTGGGGGTTCGTATCTCGGCGTCAGACGAGGGGGATATTTTGGTGCATAATGGAGCAGAATCATCATTGGTCGCGAAAATCAAGGAAAAACAGTTCATGGATCCAACATTGGTTCGGGTAAAGGAAGCGGTCATGAATAACAAGACCTCAACATTTGTACTCAGCAGCGAAGATGGTGTATTGCGGTGTCAAGATAGGCTATGTGTTCCGGATGTGGACGAGCTTTGGGAAAGGGTAATGGCAGAGGCTCATATTTCCAGGTATTCGGTACACCCAGGTTCCACGAAAATGTATCATGACCTTAAGGAGATTTATTGGTGGAACGGTATGAAAAGGGATGTAGCAAGCTTTGTAGCTAAATGTCCGAACTGTCAACAAGTGAAGGCCGAGCATCAACGGCCCGGTGGATTAACTCAGCTTATAGAAATACCAAGGTGGAAATGGGAGATGATCAATATGGATTTTGTGGTAGGGTTACCTCGCACTCAGCGTAAGTTTGACTCAATATGGGTGATAGTGGATCGACTCACCAAATCAACTCACTTCCCGCCTGTCAAGTCCACTGATACCGCGGAGCAATATGCAAGATTGTACATCAAGGAGATAGTAAGACTTCATGGCACTCCACTTTCTATTATCTCGGATCGCGGGGCTCAGTTCACAGCTAACTTTTGGAAGAAGTTTCAGCAAGGTTTGGGAACTCGGGTGAATCTTAGCACAACTTTCCATCCGCAGACCGATGGTCAGGCCGAGCGGACCATTCAGACGCTTGAAGATATGTTGTGAGCTTGTCTCTTAGATTTTAAAGGTAATTGGGATGAACACTTGCCACTGATAGAATTTGCTTACAATAATAGCTATCATGCTAGCATTCAGATGGCCCCATTTGAGGCATTGTATGGGAGAAGATGTAGGTCGCCAATCGGGTGGTTTGAGGTAGGTGAAGCGGAATTGCTAGGGCCAGATATGGTGTACGAAGCTATGGAAAAGGTTAAGGTTATTCAGGAAAGAATGAAAACAGCACAGAGTCGTCAAAAATCCTATGCGGACGTTCGCCGAAGGGATTTGGAGTTTCAAGTCGATGATTGGGTGTTCTTGAGGGTATCTCCTATGAAGGGAGTCATGCGATTTGGAAAGAAAGGGAAATTGAGTCCTAGGTATGTCGGGCCATATCGGATCGTTCAAAGGATTGGTCAAGTTGCTTATAGGCTAGAGTTGCCTCTTGAGATGTCATCAGTGCACCCGGTATTCCATGTGTCCATGTTGAAGAAAGTGATTGGAGATCCATCCACCATCATGCCGGTCGAAGCTATAGAGGTTAATGAAGATTTGTCATATGAAGAAGTTCCAGTTGCCATTCTTGATAGGCAAGTCCGTAAGTTGAGAAATAAGGAAGTTGCCTCTGTTAAAGTATTGTGGCGAAGTCAACAAGTTGAGGAGGCCACATGGGAAGCAGAAAAAGAGATGAAAGAAAAGTACCCCCATTTGTTTGATCAAGCCTAGAAGAAATTAGGTGACCCTCCTACTCCTAGTAACTGTCATCTTGTCTAAGTTGTTTCCCTCTTAGTATTAGTAATGTCCCCTTCATCTTGTAATGAGTTAAATGTGTTGTTACCTTGGGTCACTTGAACCGTTCTTGATAAATGAAAGCCTTATAAAGATTTACGTGTTAAATAAACAACTAATAGTAAGTGTAGATTGGTAATGGTTTGTTAAGTGTACATGGTGTGTTAAAATGGTTAAATAAGGTAAGAATTCATTGAAGTGACTAGTTTATGTGCAATTGTAACAATGTGATAGAATATGTGCATTCGTTGAGGTAAGAAAGTGTATACCAGTTGTGGGAAATGTTGTATTTGTGTATTGTTGTTTGGTAATGTGTTTCGGGGGCCCTCTGACAGGTGGATATGTCCATAATACAAAGGAAACTCTGGCGAAATTTTTCTAAAATATAAGAATTAGTCAAAATTTTGATAGTTTGCATAGCATGTCTTTCAAAGACAACTCATTCTCAAATCCTCATTCGAGGACGAATGATCTTAAGGGGGGGAGGATGTAAGGCCCCGTAAAAATTTTGTGCATAAAACCTAGTAGCTGTTGTGTCATGGGCCGAATAATGTGTTAGGAATGCGTAGAATTCTTCGCGGCGAGCTTGCTCGCCGCGGTTCGGACCCTTGGTAGTGATTTAAGTGTCAAAAATGTAGAGAATAAAGTTTTCCGGAAAAGTGTCAAATATGCGGTCAAGAATGCGACCGCAAACCTGTTATGCGGACCGCATTCTTGCCGCAAAGCTTAACAGAAGCCTCCCAAAAATCATGTTGAAAATGCGGTCAATATGCGATCGCATAGTGAATCTGCGGTGCACTTTGCGACCGCGGATCAAGAATGCGGACCGCATATTGGTCGCATTCTGTAACAGAACTTGTGTAATTTTGAGGCCATTCTGCGGTCACTATGCGGACCGCATGTTGATTCTGCGGTCGCAAAGTGCACCGCATAATTGACCCGGTCCAGATTTTTTTGTAACATTTTGACCCGATCTCTTTTTTAATATAACACCTTTCACCTTCATTTTCTCATATCATCTTACCAAAAATTAGAGAGAAAAGAGAGGGTTTTTAGAGAGAGAAATCTTTCATCTTCAAAGATTGTTCCAACCATCTTAGTTCAAAGGATTCTAGGGCAAAGATTCAACTTCCCCAAATCTTTTCAAGGTAAAAACCCTAACTATTTTCTTTGATTTTCAGTTTTAAATTGGGTAAAGAGAGGTTTGCATATAATAGCTTTTGAAAATAGAATTTTTACACTCATGCATGATTATTGAACTTGATTTCTAGTAAAAAGAAGTGAGTAGAAGTAAGAGTCTTCAAGAACAAGGTTGGCAAGAGTAGGATATCTTGGGTAAGCATAAAGTAGGAAGAAAAATCATCACCAGGTATGTATGGCTAATTTTGATTCTTGTGAAATCGCCTATATGTGTGAAATTTGTTTGGTTAGTGTTAATTTGACAAATTGTGTGAAATTCTCAAAGTTGGTGTTGAAATATGAGTGATGTGGTATAGAATATGAACCGAAAATTAAATGAGAGTCGAAATGGGTAAAGAATTGTGAATAATGATTATGATGGCCTATATGGCACCTTGTGTAAAACAAACGAAACTCCTGAGAATTTGTTTATTGTGGAAAGAGATGAAACACTTGAATTGTGGAAATATTGTAACATGGTTGTGATATTGATTTGAAAAATAATTGAGAACGTGAAACAATGTGCAAGTTGCTTATTTGAACTTGTTGAAATTGTGTGTAGTACCTTATCTGCGCTGTTTGAAATTGTTGTGTTTTAAACCGTAAGGCGGGGTCGTGTTGCGCGCCGCAACGTGAGGAAATAAGGTGTGGGTTGGGGTGATAAGGGTGGCCGAGGTAATAAGGGTGGTCAGGGGCAATAAGGATGGAAAGCGATCGAAATCGCTATTGAAAATTGATACAAAAATCAATAATGTGAAATTGTGAAAGGAGACAGCAGGAGAGTTTGCAACTTGTGGGGCACTGATTGCCCCTTTGTTTGACTACTTGTGCTTTACGTGATTGATTGGTTATTGTTAAATTGGTTGATCGTAGAAAATGCTTTGTGTTGAGAATTATTTGAAATGAGGAAAATGTGGAAACATGGTTGGCTGGCTTAATTAATTGTTGATGTAATTCAATGGCTTGAGTTTACTTGGGACAAAGTTTGTCCATACATGCCAGTACAATTCAAGTGTACCGACGTCCCTTTTTGCCGGGGACGCTACATTCGTGTTATGATTGTAGGTGGATCAGTAGCAGGCACTGCAGCTCATCGGCAGTAGTATCCTTCTCCTACCACTGCCCGTTTTGGTGAGCCACTTTCTTCCTTGGGGCCCTGTGTGGTTCATGCCACTTTTGTTTAGATTTCATTTTGGTTTTGTAAGGTATAGCCGGAGCCTTGTTACCGGCAAGTATTGTATTCCCTTTTTTTGTATCCTAGAGGCTCTGTAGACATGTAAACTATGGGACTCCAGTATTATGTATACATTATGTTATGTCGGGCGTTGTAAAAACTACAAACTTGTTAATAAATCACTCGTATGGTTTTATTTGTTTAATGTGAAATCATTCATGGTTAGTAAGATATTTGGTTAATGAGAAACAATCAACACAGGGGTAACACGTGGGAATGAAAGGCACCCAGGTCCGCTTGACTGGGGCAACCCGGTCAGGCGCCGGTCATGTTCCCCGATTTGGGGCGTGACAGATGTGTCCTAGTATATGAATGAAATCATATTCATTCACGGTCAATATTAAATAACAACCACGATATATAAACAAAAGTTCCTATGTCTACAATCGTATTAGTCAAATGGACTTATGTGGTTGTCGTAGGCCGATGTGTCCTAGTATATGAATGAAATCATATTCATTCACGGTCTATTACTAAATAACAACCATGATATATAAACAGAAGTTCCTATATCTACAATCGTATTAGTCAAACGGACTTATGTGGTTGTCGTAGGCCGATGCGTCCTAGTATATGAATGAAATCATATTCATTCACGGACAATTACTAAATAACAACCACGATATAAAAATAGAAGTTCCTATGACTATAATCGTATTAGTCCAATGGATATATGTGGTTGTCGTAGGTAGATGCGTCCTAGTACAATCTTATTACATTACTCCCAATCTGTTATGACTATAATGGTATTAGTCAAATGGACTTATGTGGTTGTCGTAGGCCGATGCGCCCTAGTATATGAATGAAATCATATTCTTTCACGGTCAATTACTAAATAACAACCGTTATACATAAACGAAAGTTCCTATTACCACAATCGTATTAGTCAAATGGACTTATGTGGTTGTCGTAGGCCGATGCGTCCTACTACAATCGTATTACATTACTCCCAAACTGTTATGACTACAATCGTATTAGTCAAATGGCCTTATGTGGTTGTCGTAGGCCGATGAGTCCTAGTATATGAATGAAATCATATTCATTCACGGTCAATTACTAAATAACAACCACGATATATGAAAGGAAGTTCTTATGACTACAGTCGTATTAGTCCAATGGACTTATGTGGTTGTCGTAGGCCGATGCGTCCTAGTATATGAATGAAATCATATTCATTCACGGTCAATTACTAAATAACAACCTACAACCTTATTAGACCAATGGACTTATGTGGTTGTCGTAGGCCGAAGCGTCCTACTACAATCGTATTACATTACTCCCAATCTGTTATGACAACAATCGTACTAGTCAAATGGACTTATGTGGTTGTCGTAGGCCGATGCGTCCTAGTATGTGGTTGTCGTAGGTCGAAGCGTCCTACTACAATCGTATTACATTACTCCCAATCACTTATGACTACAACCGTATTAATCAAATGGACTTATGTGGTTGTCGTAGGCCGATATGTCCTCGTATATGAATGAAATAATATTCATAGATGGTCAATTACTAAATAACAACCACGATATATAAACGGAAGTTCCTATGACTACAATCATATTAGTCCAATGTACTTATGTGGTTGTCGTAGGTCGATACGTCCTACTACAATCGTATTACATTACTCCCAATCTGCTATGACTAAAATCGTATTAGTCAAATGGACTTATGTGATTGTCGTAGGCCGATGCGTCCTAGTATGAACGTACGACATTACTCCCAATACGATATATAAACGGAAGGTCCTATGATTACAATCTTATTACATTACTCCCAATCTGTTATGAGTACAATCGTATTAGTCAAATGGACTAATGTGATTGTCGTAGGCCGATGCATCCTAGTATATGAATGAAATCATATTCATAGACGGTCAATTACTAAATAACAACCACGATATACAAACGGAAGTTCCTATGACTACAAACGTATTTGTCAATTGGACTTATGTGGTTGTCGTAGGCCGATGCGTCCTACTACAAACGTATTACATTACTCCCAATCTGTTATGACTACAATCGTACTAGTCAAATGGACTTATGTGATTGTCGTAGGCCGATGCGTCCTAGAATACGAATGAAATCATATTCATTCACGGTCAATTACTAAATAACCACGATATACAAACGAAAATTCCTATGACTACAATCGTATTAGTCTATTGGACTTATGTGGTTGTCGTAGGCCGATGCGTCCTAGTATGTGCTTGTCGTAGGCCGATGCGTCCTAGTATATGAATAAAATTATATTCATTCACGGTTAATTACTAAATAACAACCACGATATATAAAACGGAAGGTCCTATTACTACAATCGTATTACATTACTCCCAATCTGTTATGACTACAATGGTATTAGTCAAATGGACTTATTTGGTTGTCGTAGGCCGATGCGCCCTAGTAAATCAATGAAATCATATTCATTCACGGTCAATTACTAAATAACAACCACGATATATAAATGGAAGGTCCTATTACAACAATCATATTAGTCAAATAGACATATGTTGTTGTCGTAGGCCGATGCGTCCTACTACAATCCTATTACATTACTCCCAATCTGTTGTGACTACAATCGTACTAGTCAAATGGACTTATGTGTGGTTGTCGTAGGCCGATGTGTCCTAGTATATGAATGAAATCATATTCATTCATGGTCAATTATTAAATAACAACCACGATATATAAAATGAAGTTCCTATGACTACAATCGTATTAGTCCAATGGACTTATGTGGTTGTCGTAGGCCGATGCGTCCTAGTATGACATTACTCCCAATCTGTTATGGCTGCAATCGTATTAGTCAAATGGACTTATATGGTTGTCATAGACCGATGCATCCTACTACAATCGTATTACATTAATCTGTTATGACTACAATCGTATTAGTCAAATGGACTTATGTGATTGTGGTAGGCCGATGCTTCCTAGTATATAAACGAAATCATATTCATTCACGGTCAATACTAAATAGGCCGATGCGTCCTACTACAATCATATTACATTACACCCAATCTGTCATGACTACAATCGTATTAGTCAAATGGGCTTATGTGGTTGTCGTAGGCCGATGCGTCCTACTACAATCATATTACATTACTCCCAATCTGTTATGACTACAATCTCATTAGTCAAATGGACTTATGTGGTTGTCAAAGACCGATGCATCCCACTACAATCGTATTACATTAATCTATCATTACTACAATCGTATTAGTCAAATGGACTTATGTGATTATCGTAGGCCGATGCGTCCTAGTATATGAACGAAATCATATTCATTCACGGTCAATTACTAAATAACAAAACGATATATAAACGGAAGGTCCCATTAGTCAAATGGACTAATGTGATTGTCGTAGGCCGATGCATCCTAGTATATGAATGAAATCATATTCATAGACGGTCAATTACTAAATAACAACCACGATATATAAACGGAAGTTCCGAGTACTACAATCGTATTACATTACTCCCAATCTGTTATGACTACAATCGTATTAGTCAAATGGACTTATGTGGTTGTCATAGGCCGATGCGTCCTAGTATATGAATAAAATTATATTCATTCACGGTTAATTACTAAACAACAACCACGATATATAAAACAGAAGGTCCTATTACTACAATCGTATTACATTACTCCCAATCTGTTATGACAACAATCGTATTAGTCAAATGGACTTATGTGATTGTCGTAGGCCGATGCGTCCTAGTATATGAATGAAATCAAATTCATAGTTGGTCAATTACTAAATAACAACCACGATATATAAACAGAAGTTCCTATGACTACAATTGTATTAGTCAAATGGACTTATGTGGTTGTCGTAGGCCGATGCGTCCTAGTATGTGGTTGTCGTAGGCCGATGCGTCCTAGTATATGAATGAAATCATATTCATTCACGGTCAATTACTAAATAACAACCACGATATATAAAATGAAGTTCCTATGACTACAATCATATTTGTCCAATGGACTTATGTTGTTGTCGTAGGCTGATGCGCCCTTGTATGACATTACTCCCAATCTGTTATGACTGCAATCGTATTAGTCAAATGGACTTATGTGGTTATCGTAGGCCGATGCGTCATACTACAATCGTATTACATTACACCCAATCTGTCATGACTACAATCGTATTAGTCAAATGGGCTTATGTGGTTGTCGTAGGCCGATGCGTCCTACTACAATCGTATTACATTACTCCCAATCTGTTATGACTACAATCTCATTAGTGAAATGGACATATGTGGTTGTCGTATAAGAATGAAATCATATTCATTCACGGTCAATTACTAAATAACAACCACGATATATAAACGGAATGTCCTATTACTACAATCGTATTTGTCAAATGGACATATGTTGTTGTCGTAGGCCGATGCGTCCTACTACAATCCTATTACATTACTCCCAATCTGTTATGACTACAATCGTACTAGTCAAATGGACTTATGTGGTTGTCGTAGGCCAATGCGTCCTACTATGTGGTTGTCGTAGGTCGAAGCGTCCTACTACAATCGTATTACATTACTCCCAATCACTTATGACTACAATCGTATTAATCAAATAGGCTTATGTGGTTGTCGTAGGCCGATATGCCCTAGTATATGAATGAAATAATATTCATAGATGGTCAATTACTAAATAACAACCACGATATATAAACGGAAGTTCCTATGACTACAATCGTATTAGTCTAATGGACTTATGTTGTTGTCGCAGGTCGATGCGTCCTACTACAAGCGTATTACATTACTCCCAATCTGTTATGACTAAAATCATATTAGTCAAATGGATTTATGTGATTGACGTAGGCCGATGCGTCCTAGTATGAACGTACGACATTACTCCCAATACGATATATAAACGGAAGATCCTATGACTACAATCTTATTACATTACTCCCAATCTGTAATGAGTACAATCGTATTAGTCAAATGGACTAATGTGATTGTCGTAGGCGATGCATCCTAGTACATGAATGAAATCATATTCATTCACGGTCAATTACTAAATAACAACCTACAATCGTATTAGACCAATGGACTTATGTGGTTGTCGTAGGCCGAAGCGTCCTAGTACAATCGTATTACATTACTCCCAATCTGTTATGACTACAATCGTACTAGTCAAATGGACTTATGTGGTTGTCGTAGGCCGATGCGTCCTAGTATGTGGTTGTCGTAGGTCGAAGCGTCCTACTACAATTGTATTACATTACTCCCAATCACTTATGACTACAACCGTATTAATCAAATGGTATTATGTGGTTGTCGTAGGCCGATATGTCCTCGCATATGAATGAAATAATATTCATAGATGGTGGTCAAGTCTAATGGACTTATGTTGTTGTCGCAGGTCGATGCGTCCTACTACAAGCGTATTACATTACTCCCAATCTGTTATGACTAAAATCATATTAGTCAAATGGACTTATGTGATTGACGTAGGCCGATGCGTCCTAGTATGAACGTACGACATTACTCCCAATACGATATATAAACGGAAGATCCTATGACTACAATCTTATTACATTACTCCCAATCTGTAATGAGTACAATCGTATTAGTCAAATGGACTAATGTGATTGTCGTAGGCGATGCATCCTAGTACATGAATGAAATCATATTCATTCACGGTCAATTACTAAATAACAACCTACAATCGTATTAGACCAATGGACTTATGTGGTTGTCGTAGGCCGAAGCGTCCTACTACAATCGTATTACATTACTCCCAATCTGTTATGACTACAATCGTACTAGTCAAATGGACTTATGTGGTTGTCGTAGGCCGATGCGTCCTAGTATGTGGTTGTCGTAGGTCGAAGCGTCCTACTACAATTGTATTACATTACTCCCAATCACTTATGACTACAACCGTATTAATCAAATGGTATTATGTGGTTGTCGTAGGCCGATATGTCCTCGCATATGAATGAAATAATATTCATAGATGGTGGTCAATTACTAAATAACAACCACGATATATAAACGGAAGTTCCTATGACTACAATCGTATTAGTCCAATGGACTTATGTGGTGTCGTAGGTCGATGCGTCCTACTACAATCGTATTACATTACTCCCAATCTGCTATGACTAAAATCGTATTAGTCAAATGGACTTATGTGATTGTCGTAGGCCGATGCGTCCTAGTATGAACGTACGACATTACTCCCAATACGATATATAAACGGAAGGTCCTATGACTACAATCTTATTACATTACTCCCAATCTGTTATGAGTACAATCGTATTAGTCAAATGGACTAATGTGATTGTCGTAGGCCGATGCATCCTAGTATATGAATGAAATCATATTCATAGACGGTCAATTACTAAATAACAACCACGATATACAAACGGAAGTTCCTATGAGTACAATCGTATTTGTCAATTGGACTTATGTGGTTGTCGTAGGCCGATGCGTCCTACTACAAACGTATTACATTACTCCCAATCTGTTATGACTACAATCGTATTATTCAAATGGACTTATGTGATTGTCATAGGCCGATGGGTCCTAGTATGTGATTGTCGTAGGCCGATGCGTCCTACTACAATCCCAATCTGTTATGAGTACAATCGTATTAGTCAAATTGACTTATGTGAGCCGATGCGTCCTAGAATACGAATGAAATCATATTCATTCATGGTCAATTATTAAATAACCACGATATACAAACGGAAATTCCTATTACTACAATCGTATTAGTCTATTGGACTTATGTGGTTGTCGTAGGCCGATGCGTCCTAGTATGTGCTTGTCGTAGGCCGATGCGTACTACTACAATCGTATTAGATTACTCCCAATCTGTTATGACTACAATCGTATTAATCAAATGGACTTATGTGGTTGTCGTAGGCCGATGTGTCTTACTATATGAATGAAATAAAATTCATTCACGGTCAATTACTAAATAACAACCACAATATATAAACGGAAGGTTCTATTACTACAATCGTATTAGTCAAATAGACTTATGTTATTGTCGTAGGCCGATGCGTCCTAGTATGAACGTATGACATTACTCCCAATACGATATATAAACGGAAGGTCCTATGACTAAAATGGTATTACATTACTCCCAATCTGTTATGACTACAATCGTATTAGTCAAATGGACTTATGTGATTGACGTAGCCCGATGCGTCCTAGTATACGAATTAAATCATATTCATTCACGGTCAATTACAAAATAACAACCACGATATATAAACAGAAGTTCCAATGACTACAATCGTATTAGTCAAATGGACTTATGTTGTTGTGGTAGGCCGATGCGTCCTACTACAATCATATTACATTATCCCAATCTGTTATGACTACAATCGTATTAGTCAAATGGACTTATGTGGTTGGCGTAGGCAGATGTGATAACAACTAGGTCGGGAATCCAAACTAGAGTAAGAATTTGAGAAGTAAATGCGGAAGCAATAACAACAGGAATTGAACAACTAGAACTAAAGAGACGAAAATAAAGGATATGGGAAAGATTCAAGGAAAGGATTCCGAGAACTTTCAAGAACGCAAGTTCTATAGCCTTGACAAGATCAAAGTAACAACGTCTTGAGTTATGAAAGAAATCAAACGCCTTTACTTAAAAAGCAAATCAAAACATTAGATTCGGATCTTGACCACTTTACGAGTAACTTGAGACAACAATTAATACTAGTATTAATCGCCTTCTAAGAATACCACAAAGGAATCAAAGATATCACAAAAGAGAAGTAATCTTACTATCTTGAACTATGAACTAGTAAAGGTTGAAAGATAAATCTCAAAGCACAAGAACAAAGGTTCAAAAGAAACTCTCAAAGTATGATATACTCAATCAATAATAATCTGTCTTATGAAGTAGAAGAACACCCTATTTATAGGAGTACAAATACATAAAAATAACATTAAAAACTAGGTGGGGTGGTTGTAGTGGAAAACACAATTATTACAATGAGGTAGGTGGTTGCTAAAGTGTAAGAAAAGTCTTTGGTAGGTGAGGGGCGGCCAAGACCCTTTGGGGCAGATTTGGGCCTTTAAACAACTAGTTTTGGGCCATTTGTTTGGACTCCAATTGGGCTGCTCTTGTAACACCTCTTTCTGGAATTCATTTAAGCTCATTTTGAGCCCATTTGGTGACTCCATGGGCAGATTTGGGTAACCAAATCTTCCTCCTCTTGGACTTCAATTTGAGCAACCAAATAGTTGCAAAACTTCGACAACTCTTCTCCTTTGGGCATGAGCTCTTCCTCCATAGTTAGAAGCTTCTTTATTTGCCATTGAAGTCCAGCAACATTAGTTTGCAATTCCTTAGCTTGAGATCTTGTAAATGGCCTTCTTGGACCTTCCAAAACTCTATCCTTATCAGTGATGCTATCAAGATGCGTCCTAGTATGTGGTTGTCGTAGGCCGATGTGTCCTACTAAAATCGTATTACATTACTCCCAATCTGTTATGACTACAATCGTATTAGTCAAATGAACTTATGTGGTTGTCGTAGGCCGATGAGTCCTAGTATATGAATGAATCTTATTCATTCACGGTCAATTACTAAATAACAACCACGATATATGAAAGGAAGTTCTTATAACTACAGTCGTATTAGTCCAATGGACTTATGTGGTTGTCGTAGGCCGATGCGTCCTAGTATATGAATGAAATAATATTCATTCACGGTCAATTACTAAATAACAACCACGATATATAAATGGAAGTTCCTATGACTACAATCGTATTAGACCAGTGGACTTATGTGGTTGTCGTAGGCCGATGCGTCCTACTACAATCGTATTACATTACTCCCAATCTGTTATGACTACAATGGTATTAGTCAAATGGACTTATGTGGTTGTAGTAGGCCGATGCGCCCTAGTATATGAATGAAATCATATTCATTCACGGTCAATTACTAAATAACAACCACGATATATAAACGGAAGGTCCTATTACTAAAATCGTATTTGTCAAATGGACATATGTTGTTGTCGTAGGCCGATGCGTCCTACTACAATCCTATTACATTACTCCCAATCTGTTATGACTGCAATCGTACTAGTCAAATGGACTTATGTGGTTGTTGTAGGCCGATGCGTCCTAGTATGTGGTTGTCGTAGGTCGAAGCGTCCTACTACAATCGTATTACATTACTCCCAATCACTTATGACTACAATCGTATTAATCAAATGGACTTATGTGGTTGTCGTAGGCCGATATGTCCTAGTATATGAATGAAATAATATTCATAGATGGTCACGATATATAAACATAAGTTTTTATGACTACAATCGTATTAGTCCAATGGACTTATGTGGTTGTCGTAGGTCGATGCGTCCTACTACAATCGTATTACATTACTCCCAATCTGTTATGACTAAAATCGTATTAGTCAAATGGACTTATGTGATTGTCGTAGGCCGATGCGTCCTAGTATGAACGTACGACATTACTCCCAATACGATATATAAATGGAAGGTCCTATGACTACAATCTTATTACATTACTCCCAATCTGTTATGAGTACAATCGTATTAATCAAATGACCTTACGTGATTGTCGTAGGCCGATGTGTCCTAGAATACGAATGAAATCATATTCATTCACGGTCAATTACTAAATAACCACGATATACAAACGGAAATTCCTATGACTACAATTGTATTAGTCTATTGGACTTATGTGGTTGTCGTAGGCCGATGCGTCCTAGTATGTGCTTGTCGTAGGCCGATGCGTACTACTGCAATCGTATTAGATTACCCCCAATCTGTTATGACTACAATCGTATTAGTCAAATGGACTTATGTGGTTGCCGTAGGCAGATGCGTCCTAGTATGTGGTTGTCATAGGCCGATGTGTCATACTAAAATCGTATTACATTACTCCCAATCTGTTATGACTACAGTCGTATTAGTCAAATGGACTTATGTGGTTGTCGTAGGCCGATGAGTCCTAGTATATGAATGAAATCGTATTCATTCACGGTCAATTACTAAATAACAACCACGATATATGAAAGGAAGATCTTATGACTACAATCGTATTAGTCCAATGGACTTATGTGGTTGTCGTAGGCCGATGCGTCCTAGTATAGGAATGAAATAATATTCATTCACGGTCAATTACTAAATAACAACCACGATATATAAACGGAAGTTCCTATGACTACAATCGTATTAGACCAATGGACTTATGTGGTTGTCGTAGGCCGATGCGTCCTACTACAATCGTATTACATTACTCCCAATCTGTTATGACTACAATGGTATTAGTCAAATGGGCTTATGTGGTTGTAGTAGGCCGATGCGCCCTAGTATATGAATTAAATCATATTCATTCACGATCAATTACTAAATAACAACCACGATATATAAACGGAAGGTCCTATTACTACAATCGTATTTGTCAAATGGACATATGTTGTTGTCGTAGGCCGATGCGTCCTACTACAATCCTATTACATTACTCCCAATCTGTTATGACTACAATCGTACTAGTCAAATGGACTTATGTGGTTGTCGTAGGCCGATGCGTCCTAGTATGTGGTTGTCGTAGGTCGAAGCGTCCTACTACAATCGTATTACATTACTCCCAATCACTTATGACTACAATTGTATTAATCAAATGGACTTATGTGGTTGTCGTAGTCCGATATGTCCTAGTATATGAATGAAATAATATTCATAGATGGTCAATTACTAAATAACAACCACGATATATAAACGGAAGTTCCTATGACTACAATCGTATTAGTCCAATCGACTTATGTGGTTGTCGTAGGTCGCTGCGTCCTACTACAATCGTATTACATTACTCCCAATCTGTTATGACTAAACTAGTATTAGTCAACTGGACTTATGTGATTCTCGTAGGCCGATGCGTCCTAGTATGAACGTACGACATTACTCCCAATACGATGTATAAACGGAAGGTCCTATGACTACAATCTTATTACATTACTCCCAATCTGTTATGAGTACAGTCGTATTAGTCAAATGGACTTATGTGATTGTCGTAGGACGATGCGTCCTAAAATACGAATGAAATCATATTCATTCACGTTCAATTACTAAATAACCACGATATACAAACGGGAATTACTATGACTAAAAAAAAAACAAAAAAAAAAATTTCTTATGACTACAATCGTATTAGTCTATTGGACTTATGTGGTTGTCGTAGGCCGATGCGTCCTAGTATGTGCTTGTCTTAGGCCGATGCGTACTACTATAATCGTATTAGATTACTCTCAATCTGTTATGACTACAATCGTATTAGTCAAATGGACTTATGTGGTTGCCGTAGGCCGATGCGTCCTAGTATGTGGTTGTCGTAGGCCGATGTGTCCTACTAGAATCGTATTACATTACTCCCAATCTGTTATGACTACAATCATATTAGTCAAATGGACTTATGTGGTTGTCCTAGGCCGATGAGTCCTAGTATATGAATGAAATCATATTCATTCACGGTCAATTACTAAATAACAATCATGATATATGAAAGGAAGTTCTTATGACTACAATCGTATTAGTCCAATGGACTTATGTGGTTGTCGTAGGCCGATGCGTCCTAGTATATGAATGAAATAATATTCATTCACGGTCAATTACTAAATAACAACCACGATATATAAACGGAAGTTCCTATGACTACAATCGTATTAGACCAATGGACTTATGCGGTTGTCGTAGGCCGATGCGTCCTACTACAATCGTATTACATTACTCCCAATCTGTTATGACTACAATGGTATTAGTCAAATGGATTTATGTGGTTGGAGTAGGCCGATGCGCCCTAGTATATGAATGAAATCATATTCATTCACGGTCAATTACTAAATAACAACCACGATATATAAATGGAAGGTCCTATTACTACAATCGTATTTGTCAAATGGACATATGTTGTTTTCGTAGGCCGATGCGTCCTACTACAATCCTATTACATTACTCCCAAGCTGTTATGACTACAATCGTACTAGTCAAATGGACTTATGTTGTTGTCGTAGGCCGATGCGTCCTACTATGTGGTTGTCGTAGCTCGAAGCGTCCTACTACAATCGTATTACATCATTCCCAATCACTTATGAATACAATCGTATTAATCAAATAGGCTTATGTGGTTGTCGTAGGCCGATATGTCCTAGTATATGAATGAAATAATATTCATAGATGGTCAATTAGTAAATAACAACCACGATATATAAACGGAAGTTCCTATGACTACAATCGTATTAGTCTAATGGACTTATGTGGTTGTCGTAGGTCGATGCGTCCTACTACAATCGTATTACATTACTCCCAATCTGTTATGACTAAAATCGTATTTGTCAAATGGACTTATGCGATTGTCGTAGGCCGATGCGTCCTAGTATGAACGTACGACATTACTCCCAATACGATATACAAACGGAAGGTCCTATGACTACAATCTTATTACATTACTTCCAATCTGTAATGAGTACAACCGTATTAGTCAAATGGACTAATGTGATTGTCGTAGACCAATGCATCCTAGTATATGAATGAAATCATATTCATAGACGGTCAACAACAACAACAACAACAACAACCCAGTATAATCCCACTTAGTGGGGTCTGGGGAGGGTAGTGTGTACGCAGACCTTACCCCTACCTTAGGGTAGAGAGGCTGTTTCCAAATAGACACCCGACATCCTTCCCTCCAAGAACTTCCCACCTTGCTAAATAATAACCACGATATACAGACGGAAGTTCCTATGACTACAATCGTATTTGTCAATTGGACTTATGTGGTTGTCGTAGGCCGATGCGTCCTACTACAAACGTATTACATTACTCCCAATCTGTTATGACTACAATCGTATTATTCAAATGGACTTATGTGATTGTCATAGGCCGATGGGTCCTAGTATGTCATTGTCGTAGGCCGATGCGTCCTACTACAATCAAAATCTGTTATGACTACAATCGTATTAGTCAAATGGACTTATGTGATTGTCGTAGGCCGAAGCGTCCAAGAATACGAATGAAATCATATTCATTCACGGTCAATTACTAAATAACCACGATATACAAACGGAAATTCCAATGACTACAATCGTATTAGTCTATTGGACTTATGTGGTTGTCGTAGGCCGATGCGTCCTAGTATGTGCTTGTCGTAGGCCGATGCGTACTACTACAATCGTATTAGATTACTCCCAATCTTTTATGACTACAATCGTATTAATCAAATGGACTTATGTGGTTGTCGTAGGCCGATGTGTCTTACTAATATGAATGAAATAATATTCATTCACGGTCAATTACTAAATAACAACCACAATATATAAATGGAAGGTCCTATTACTACAATCGTATTAGTCAAATAGACTTATGTTGTTGTCGTAGGCCGATGCGTCCTAGTATGAACGTATGACATTACTCCCAATACGATATATAAACGGTAGGTCCTATGACTAAAATGGTATTACATTACTCCCAATCTGTTATGACTACAATCGTATTAGTCAAATGGACTTATGTGATTGTCGTAGGCCGATGCGTCCTAGTATACGAATGAAATCATATTCATTCACGGTCAATTATCAAATAACAACCACGATATATAAACAGAAGTTCCAATGACTACAATTGTATTAGTCAAATGGACTTTATGTTGTTGTGGTAGGCCGATGCGTCCTACTACAATCATATTACATTATCTTAATCTGTTATGACTACAATCGTATTAGTCAAATGGACTTATGTGGTTGCCGTAGGCAGATGCGTCCTAGTATGTGATTGTCGTAGGCCGATATGTCCTACTAAAATCGTATTACATTACTCCCAATCTGTTATGACTACAATCGTATTAGTCAAATAGACTTATGTGGTTGTCGTAGGCTGATGAGTCCTAGTATATGAATGAAATCATATTCATTCACGGTCAATTACTAAATAACAACCACGATATATGAAAGGAAGTTCTTATGACTACAATCGTATTAGTCCAATGGACTTATGTGGTTGTCATAGGCCGATGCGTCCTTGTATATGAATGAAATAATATTCATTCACGGTCAATTACTAAATAACAACCACGATATATAAACGGAAGTTCCTATGAATACAATCGTATTAGACCAATGGACTTATGTGGTTGTCGTAGGCCGATGCGTCCTACTACAATCGTATTACATTACTCCCAATCTATTATGACTACAATGGTACTAGTCAAATGGACTTATGTGGTTGTAGTAGGCTGATGCACCCTAGTATATGAATGAAATCATATTCATTCACGGTCAATTACTAAATAACAACCACGCTATATAAACGGAAGGTCCTATTACTACAATCGTATTTGTCAAATGGACATATGTTGTTGTTGTAGGCCGATGCATCCTACTACAATCCTATTACATTACTCCCAATCTGTTATGACTACAATCGTACTAGTCAAATGGACTTATGTGGTTGTCGTAGGCCGATGCGTCCTAGTATGTGGTTGTCGTAGGTCGAAGCGTCCTACTACAATCATATTACATTACTCCCAATCACTTATGACTACAATCGTATTAATCAAATGGACTTATGTGGTTGTCGTAGGGCGATATGTCCTAGTATATGAATGAAATAATATTCATAGATGGTCAATTACTAAATAACAACCACGATATATAAACGGAAGTTCCTATGACTACAATCGTATTAGTCCAATGGACTTATGTGGTTGTCGTAGGTCGATGCATCCTACTACAATCGTATTACATTACTCCCAATCTGTTATGACTAAAATCATATTAGTCAAATGGACTTATGTGATTGTCGTAGGCCGATGCGTCCTAGTATGAAGGTACGACATTACTCCCAATACGATATATAAACGGAAGGTCCTATGACTACAATCTTATTACATTACTCCCAATCTGTTATGAGTACAATCGTATTAGTCAAATGGACTTATGTGATTGTCTTAGGCCGATGCGTCCTAGAATACGAATGAAATCATATTCATTCACGGTCAATTACTAAATAACAACCACAATATATAAACAGAAGTTCCAATAACTACAATCGTATTAGTCAAATGGACTTTATGTTGTTGTGGTAGGCCGATGCGTCCTACTACAATCATATTACATTATCTTAATCTGTTATGACTACAATCGTATTAGTCAAATGGACTTATGTGGTTGCCGTAGGCAGATGCGTCCTAGTATGTGATTGTCGTAGGCCGATGTGTCCTACTAAAATCGTATTAGATTACTCCCAATCTGTTATGACTACAATCGTATTAGTGAAATGGACTTATGTGGTTGTCGTAGGCCGATGAGTCCTAGTATATGAATGAAATCATATTCATTCACGGTCAATTTCTAAAAAACAACCACGATATATGAAAGGAAGTTCTTATGACTACAATCGTATTAGTCCAATGGACTTATGTGGTTGTCGTAGGCCGATGCGTCCTAGTATATGAATGAAATAATATTCATTCACGGTCAATTACTAAATAACAACCACGATATATAAACAGAAGTTCCTATGACTACAATCGTATTAGACCAATGGACTTATGTTGTTGTCGTAGGCCGATGCGTCCTACTACAATCGTATTACATTACTCCCAATTTGTTATGACTACAATCGTACTAGTCAAATGGACTTATGTGGTTGTCGTAGGCCGATGCGTCCTACTATGTGGTTGTCGTAGGTCGAAGCGTCCTACTACAATCGTATTACTTTACTCCCAATCACTTATGACTACAATCGTATTAATCAAATGGGCTTATGTGGTTGTCGTAGGCCGATATGTCCTAGTATATGAATGAAATAATATTCATAGATGGTCAATTAGTAAATAACAACCACGATATATAAACGGAAGTTCCTATGACTACAATCGTATTAGTCTAATGGACTTATGTGGTTGTCGTAGGTCGATGCGTCCTACTACAATCGTATTACATTACTCCCAATCTGTTATGACTAAAATCGTATTAGTCAAATGGACTTATGTGATTGTCGTAGGCCGATGCGTCCTAGTATGAACGTACGACATTACTCCCAATACGATATATAAACGGAAGGTCCTATGACTACAATCTTATTACATTACTCCCAATCTGTTATGAGTACAATCGTATTAGTCAAATGGACTAATGTGATTGTCGTAGGCCGATACATCCTAGTATATCAATGAAATCGTATTCATAGACGGTCAATCACTAAATAACAACCACGATATACAGACGGAAGTTCCTATGACTACAATCGTATTTATCAATTGGACTTATGTGGTTGTCGTAGGCCGATGCGTCCTACTACAAACGTATTACATTACTCCCAATCTGTTATGACTACAATCGTATTAGTCAAATGCACTTATGTCATAGGCCGATGGGTCCTAGTATGTGATTGTCGTAGGCCGATGCGTCCTACTACAATCCCAATCTGTTATGACTACAATCGTATTAGTCAAATGGACTTATGTGATTGTCGTAGGCCGATGCGTCCTAGAATACGAATGAAATCATATTCATTCACGGTCAATTACTAAATAACCACGATATACAAACGGAAATTCCTATGACTACAATCGTATTAGTCTATTGGACTTATGTGGTTGTCGTAGGCCGATGCGTCCTAGTATGTGCTTGTCGTAGGCCGATGCGTACTACTACAATCGTATTAGATTACTCCCAATCTGTTATGACTACAATCGTATTAATCAAATGGACTTATGTGGTTGTCGTTGGCCGATGTGTCTTACTATATGAATGAAATAATATTCATTCACGGTCAATTACTAAATAACAACCACAATATATAAATGGAAGGTCCTATTACTACAATCGTATTAGTCAAATAGACTTATGTTGTTGTCGTAGGCCGATGCGTCCTAGTATGAACGTATGACATTACTCCCAATACGATATATAAACGGAAGGTCCTATGACTAAAATGGTATTACATTACTCCCAATCTATTATGACTACAATCGTATTAGTCAAATGGACTTATGTGATTGTCGTAGGCCGATGCGTCCTAGTATACGAATGAAATCATATTCATTCACGGTCAATTACTAAATACCAACCACGATATATAAACATAAGTTCCAATGACTACAATCGTATTAGTCAAATGGACTTATGTTGTTTTGGTAGGCCGATGCGTCCTACTACAATCATATTACATTATCTTAATCTGTTATGACTACAATCGTATTAGTCAAATGGACTTATGTGGTTGCCGTAGGCAGATGCGTCCTAGTATGTGGTTGTCGTAGGCCGATGTGTCCTATTAAAACCGTATTACATTAATCCCAATCTGTTATGACTACAATCGTATTAGTCAAATGGACTTATGTGGTTGTCGTAGGCCGATGAGTCCTAGTATATGAATGAAATCATATTCATTCACGGTCAATTACTAAATAACAACCACGATATATGAAAGGAAGTTCTTATGACTACAATCGTATTAGTCCAATGGACTTATGTGGTTGTCATAGGCTGATGCGTCCTAGTATATGAATGAAATAATATTCATTCACGGTCAATTACTAAATAACAACCACGATATATAAACGGAAGTTCCTATGACTACAATCGTATTAGACTAATGGACTTATGTGGTTGTCGTAGGCCGATGCGTCCTACTACAATCGTATTACATTACTCCCAATCTGTTATGACTACAATGGTATTAGTCAAATGGACTTATGTGGTTATAGTAGGCCGATGCGCCCTAGTATATGAATGAAATCATATTCATTCACGGTCAATTACTAAATAACAACCACGATATATAAACGGAAGGTCCTATTACTACAATCGTATTTGTCAAATGGACATATGTTGTTGTCGTAGGCCGATGCGTCCTACTAGAATCCTATTACATTACTCCCAATCTGTTATGACTACAATCGTACTAGTCAAATGGACTTATGTGGTTGTCGTAGGCCGATGCGTCCTAGTATTTGGTTGTCGTAGGTCGAAGCGTCCTACTACAATCGTATTACATTACTCCCAATCAGTTATGACTACAATCGTATTAATCAAATGGACTTATGTGGTTATCGTAGGCCGATATGTCCTAGTATATGAATGAAATAATATTCATAGATGGTCAATTACTAAATAACAACCACGATATATAAACGGAAGTTTCTATGACTACAATCGTATTAGTCCAATCGACTTATGTGGTTGTCGTAGGTCGCTGCGTCCTACTACAATCGTATTACATTACTCCTAATCTAGTATGACTAAAATCGTATTAATCAAATGGACTTATGTGATTCTCGTAGGCCGATGCATCCTAGTATGAACGTACGACATTACTCCCAATACGATATATAAACGGAAGGTCCTATGACTACAATCTTATTACATTACTCCCAATGTGTTATGAGTACAATCGTATTAGTCAAATGGACTTATGTGATTGTCGTAGGCCGATGCGTCCTAAAATACGAATGAAATCATATTCATTCACGTTCAATTACTAAATAACCACGATATACAAACGGAAATTCCTATGACTACAATCGTATTAGTCTATTGGACTTATGTGGTTGTCGTAGGCCGATGCGTCCTAGTATGTGCTTGTCGTAGGCCGATGCGTACTACTACAATCGTATTAGATTACTCCCAATCTGTTATGACTACAATCGTATTAGTCAAATGGACTTATGTGGTTGCCGTAGGGAGATGCGTCCTAGTATGTGGTTGTCGTAGGCCGATGTGTCCTACTAAAATCGTATTACATTACTCCCAATCTGTTAAGACTACAATCATATTAGTCAATGGACTTATGTGGTTGTCGTAGGCTGATGAGTCCTAATATATGAATGAAATCATATTCATTCACGGTCAATTACTAAATAACAACCATGATATATGAAAGGAACTTCTTATGACTACAATCGTATTAGTCCAATGGACTTATGTGGTTGTCGTAGGCCGATGCGTCCTAGTATATGAATGAAATAATATTCATTCACGGTCAATTACTAAATAACAACCACGATATATAAACGGAAGTTCCTATGACTACAATCGTATTAGACCAATGGACTTATGTGGTTGTCGTAAGCCGATGCGTCCTACTACAATCGTATTACATTACTCCCAATCTGTTATGACTACAATGGTATTGGTCCAATGGACTTATGTGGTTGTAGTAGGCCGATGCGCCCTAGTATATGATTGAAATCATATTCATTCACGGTCAATTACTAAATAACAACCACGATATATAAACGGAAGGTCCTATTACTACAATCATATTTGTCAAATGGACATATGTTGTTGTCGTTGGCCGATGCGTCCTACTTCAATCCTATTACATTACTCCCAATCTGTTATGACTACAATCGTACTAGTCAAATGGACTTATGTGGTTGTCGTAGGCCGATGCGTCCTACTATGTGGTTGTCGTAGGTCGAAGCGTCCTACTACAATCGTATTACATTACTCCCAATCACTTATGACTACAATCGTATTAATCAAATGGGCTTATGTGGTTGTCGTAGGCCGATGAGTCCTAGTATATGAATGAAATCATATTCATTCACGGTCAATTACTAAATAACAACCATGATATATGAAAGGAACTTCTTATGACTACAATCGTATTAGTCCAATGGACTTATGTGGTTGTAGTAGGCCGATGCGCCCTAGTATATGAATGAAATCATATTCATTCACGGTCAATTACTAAATAACAACCACGATATATAAACGGAAGGTCCTATTACTACAATCGTATTTGTCAAATGGACATATGTTGTTGTCGTAGGCCGATGCGTCCTACTACAATCCTATTACATTACTCCCAATCTGTTATGACTACAATCGTACTAGTCAAATGGACTTATGTGGTTGTCATAGGCCGATGCGTCCTGCTATGTGGTTGTCGTAGGTCAAAGCGTCGTACTACAATCGTATTACATTACTCCCAATCACTTATGACTACAATCGTATTAATCAAATGGGCTTATGTGGTTGTCGTAGGCCGATATGTCCTAGTATATGAATGAAATAATATTCATAGATGGTCAATTAGTAAATAACAACCACGATATATAAACGGAAGTTCCTATGATTACAATCGTATTAGTCTAATGGACTTATGTGGTTGTCGTAGGTCGATGCGTCCTACTACAATCGTATAACATTAGTCCTAATCTGTTATGACTAAAATCGTATTAGTCAAATGGACTTATGTGATTGTCGTAGGCCGATGCGTCCTAGTATGAACGTACGACATTACTACGAATACGATATATAAACGGAAGGTCCTATGACTACAATCTGATTACATTACTCCCAATCTGTTATGAGTACAATCGTATTAGTCAAATGGACTAATGTGATTGTCGTAGGCCGATGCATCCTAGTATATGAATGAAATCATATTCATAGACGGTCAATCACTAAATAACAACCATGATATACAGACGGAAGTTCCTATGACTATAATCGTATTTGTCAATTGGACTTATGTGGTCGTCGTATGCCGATGCGTCCTACTACAAACGTATTACATTACTCCCAATCCGTTACGACTACAATCGTATTATTCAAATGGACTTATGTGATTGTCATAGGCCGATGTGTCCTAGTATGTGATTGTCGTAGGCCGATGCGTCCTACTACAATCCCAATCTGTTATGACTACAATCGTATTAGTCAAATGGACTTATGTGATTGTCGTAGGCCGATGCGTCCTAGAATACGAATGAAATCATATTCATTCACGGCCAATTACTAAATAACCACGATATACAAACGGAAATTCCTATGACTACAATCGTATTAGTCTATTGGACTTATGTGGTTGTCGTAGGCCGATGCGTCCTAGTATGTGCTTGTCGTAGGCCGATGCGTACTACTACAATCGTATTAGATTACTCCCAATCTGTTATGACTACAATCGTATTAATCAAATGGACTTATGTGGTTGTCGTAGGCCAATGTGTCTTACTATATGAATGAAATAATATTCATTCAGGATCAATTGTTAAATAACAACCACAATATATAAATGGAAGGTCCTATTACTACAATCGTATTAGTCAAATAGACTTATGTTGTTGTCGTAGGCCGATGCGTCCTAGTATGAACGTATGACATTACTCCCAATACGATATATAAACGGAAGGTCCTATGACTAAATGGTATTACATTACTCCCAGTCTGTTATGACAACAATCGTATTAGTCAAATGGACTTATGTGATTGTCGTAGGCCGATGCGTCATAGTATATGAATGAAATCATATTCATTCACGGTCAATTACTAAATAACAACCACGATATATAAACAGAAGTTCCAATGACTACAATCGTAGAGTCAAATGGACTTATGTTGTTGTGGTAGGCCGATGCGTCCTACTACAATCATATTATATTATCTTAATATGTTATGACTACAATCGTATTAGTCAAATGGACTTATGTGGTTGCCGTAGGCAGATGCGTCCTAGTATGTGGTTGTCGTAGGCCGATGTGTCCTACTAAAATCGTATTACATTACTCTCAATCTGTTATGACTACAATCGTATTAGTCAAATGGACTTATGTGGTTGTCGTAGGCGATGAGTCCTAGTATATGAATGAAATCATATTCATTCACGGTCAATTACTAAATAACAACCACGATATATGAAAGGAAGTTCTTATGACTACAATCGTATTAGACCAATGGACTTTTGTGGTTGTCGTAGGCCGATGTGTCCTAATATATGAATGAAATAATATTCACTCACGGTCAATTACTAAATAACAACCACGATATATAAACGGAAGTTCCTATGACTACAATCGTATTAGACCAATGGACTTATGTGGTTGTCGTAGGCCGATGCGTCCTACTACAATCGTAATTCATTACTCCGAATCTGTTATGACTACAATGGTATTAGTCAAATGGACTTATGTGGTTGTAGTAGGCCGATGCGCCCTAGTATATGAATGAAATCATATTCATTCACGGTCAATTACTAAATAACAACCATGATATATAAACGGATGGTCCTGTTACTACAATCGTATTAGTCAAATAGACATATGTTGTTGTCATAAGCCGATGCGTCCTACTACAATCCTATTACATTACTCCCAATCTGTTATGACTACAATCGTACTAGTCAAATGGATTTATCTGGTTGTCGTAGGCCGATGCGTCCTAGTATGTGGTTGTCGTAGGTCGAAGCGTCCTACTACAATCGTATTACATTACTCCCAATCACTTATGACTACAATCGTATTAATCAAATGGACTTATGTGGTTGTCGTAGGCCGATATGTCCTAGTATATGAATGAAATAATATTCATAGATGGTCAATTACTAAATAACAACCACGATATATAAACGGAAGTTCCTATGACTACAATCGTATTAGTCCAATGGACTTATGTGGTTGTCGTAGGTCGATGCGTCCTACTACAATCGTATTACATTACTCCCAATCTGTTATGACTAAAATCGTATTAGTCAAATAGACTTATGTGATTGTCGTAGGCCGATGTGTCCTAGTATGAACGTACGACATTACTCCCAATACGATATATAAACGGAAGGTCCTATGACTACAATCTTATTACATTACTCCCAATCTGTTATGAGTACAATCGTATTAGTGAAATGGACTTATGTTTACTGTCGTAGGCCGATGCATCCTAGTATATGAATGAAATCATATTCATAGACGGTCAATTACTAAATATCAACCACGATATACAAACGGAAGTTACTATGACTACAATCGTATTTGTCAATTGGACTTATGTGGTTGTCGTAGGCCGATGCGTCCTACTACAAACGTATTACATTACTCCCAAACTGTTATGACTACAATCGTATTATTCAAACGGACTTATGTGATTGTCATAGGCCGGTGGGTCCTAGTATGTGATTGTCGTAGGCCGATGCGTCCAACTACAATCGTATTACATTACTCCCAATCTGTTATGACTACAATCGTATTAGTCAAATGGACTTATGTGATTGTCGTAGGCCGATGCGTCCTAGAATATGAATGAAATCATATTCATTCACGGTCAATTACTAAATAACAACCACGATATACAAACGGAAGTTCCTATGACTACAATCGTATTAGTCTAATGGACATATGTGGTTGTCGTAGGCCGATGCGTCCTAGTATGTGCTTGTCGTAGGCCGATGCATACTACTACAATCGTATTAGATTACTCCCAATCTGTTATGACTCCAATCGTATTAGTCAAATGGACTTATGTGATTGTCGTAGGCCGATGCGTCCTAGAATGAACGTATGACATTACTCCCAATACGATATATAAACGTAAGGTCCTATGACTACAATCGTATTACATTACCCCCAATCTGTTATGACTACAATCGTATTAGTCAAATAGACTTATGTAATTGTCGTAAGCCGACGCGTCCTAGTATATGAATGAAATCATATTCATAGATGGTCAATTACTAAATAACAACCATGATATATAAACAGAAGTTCCTATGACTACAATCGTATTACATTACTCCCAATCTGTTATGACTACAATCGTATTAGTCAAATGGACTTATGTGGTTGCCGTAGGCCGATGCATCCTAGTATGTGGTTGTCATAGACCGATGCGTCCTACTACAATCGTATTACATTACTCCCAATCTGTTATGACTACAATCATATTAGTCAAATGGACTTATGTGGTTATCGTAGGCCGATGCGTCCTACTACAAACGTATTACATTACTCTCAATCTGTTATGACTACAATCGTATTACATTACTCCCTATCTGTTATGACTACAATCGTATTAGTCAAATGGACTTATGTGATTGTCGTAGGCCGATGCATCCTAGAATACGAATGAAATCATATTCATTTACGGTCAATTAATAAATAACAACCACGATATACAAACGGAAGTTCCTATGACTACAATCGTATTAGTCTAATGGACTTATGTGGTTGTCATAGGCCGATGCGTCCTAGTATGTGCTTGTCGTAGGCCGATGCGTACTACTACAATCGTATTATATTACTCCCAATCTGTTATGACTACAATCGTACTAGTCAAATGGACTTATGTGGTTGTCGTAGGCCGATGCGTCCTACTACAATCGTGTTACATTACTCCCAATCTGTTATGACTACAATCGTATTAGTCTAATGGACTTATGTGGTTGTCGTAGGACGATGAGTCCTAGTATCTGAATGAAATCATATTCATTCACGGTCAATTACTAAATAACAACCACGATATATGAACGGAAGTTCTTATGACTACAATCGTATTAGTCCAATGGACTTATGTGGTTGTCTTAGGCCGATGCGTCCTAGTATATGAATGAAATCATATTCATTCACGGTCTATTACTAAATAACAACTACGATATATGAACAGAAGTTCGTATGACTACTATCGTATTAGTCCAATGGACTTATGTGGTTGACGTAGGCCGATGCGTCCTAGTATTGATAACAACTAGGTCGGGAATCCAAACTAGAGTAAGAATTTGAGAAGTAAATGCGGAAGCAATAACAACAGGAATTGAACATCTAGAATTAAAGAGACGAAAATAAAGGATATAGGAAAGATTCAAGGAAAGAATTCCAAGAACTTTCAAGAACACAAGTTCTATAGCCTTGACAAGATCAAAGTAACAACATCTTGATTTATGAAAGAAATCAAACGCCTTTACTTAAAAAGCAAATCAAAACAATAGATTCGGATTTTGACCACTTTACGAGTAACATGATACAACAATTAATACTAGTGTTAATCGCCTTCTAAGAATACCACAAAGGAATCAAAGATATCACAAAAGAGAAGTAATCTTACTACCTTGAACTATGAAGTAGTAAAGGTTGAAAGATAAATCTCAAAGCACAAGTAACAAAGGTTCAAAAGAACTCTCAAAGTATGATATACTCACTCAATAATAATGTGTCTTATGAATGAGAAGAACACCCTATTTATAGGAGTACAAAGGCATAAAAATAACATTAAAAAAACTAGGTGGGGTGGTTGTAATAGTAAACATAATTATTACAATAAGGTAGGTGGTTGCTAAAGTCTAAGAAAAGTCTTTGGTTAGGTTAGGGGCGGCCAAGACCTTTTGGGGCAGATTTAGGCCTTAAAACAACTAGTTTGGGCCATTTGTTTGGACTCCAATTGGGCTCCTTTTGTAGTACCTCCTTTTGGACTTCTTTTAAGCTCATTTTGAGCCATTTTGGTGTACTCCAAGTGCTGATTTGGGTGACCAAATCTTCCTCCTCTTGGACTTCAATTTGAGCTACTAAATAATTGTAAAACTTCAACTATTCTTCTCCTCTGGGCTGGAGATCTTTCTCGACAATTAAAGGCTTCTTTATGTTCACTTGAAGTCCAATGATCATGTTTTTAAATTCTTTAGCTTGACATCTTGTTAAAGGTCCTCTTTGAGATTGCAACGCTTCATCCTTGTACTTGAATAGAATTGAGCTTCCTAGGATGCTATCAAGTATATGAATAAATCATATTCATTCACGGTCAATTACTAAATAACAACCACAATATATTAACGGAAGTTTCTATAACTACAATTGTATTAGTCAAATGGACTTATGTGGTTGTCGTAGGCCGATGCGTCCTACTACAATCGTATTACATTACTCCCAATCTATTATGACTACAATCGTATTAGTCAAATGGACTTATGTGGTTGCCGTAAGCCGATGCATCCTAGTATTTGGTTGTCGTAGGCCGATGCGTTCTACTAAAATCGTGTTACATTACTCCCAATCTGTTATGACTACAATCGTATTAGTCTAATGGACTTATGTGGTTGTCGTAGGCTGATGAGTCCTAGTATATGAATGAAATCATATTCATTCACGGTCAATTACTAAATAACAACCACGATATATGAACGGAAGTTCTTATGACTATAATCGTATTAGTCCAATGGACTTATGTGGTTGTCGTAGGCCGATGTGTCCTAGTATAAGAATGAAATAATATTCATCCACGGTCAATTACTAAATAACAACCACGATATATAAACGGAAGTTCCTATGACTACAATTGTATTAGACTAATGGACTTATGTGGTTGTCGTAGGCCGATGCGTCCTACTACAATCGTATTACATTACTCCCAATCTGTTATGACTACAATGGTATTAATCAAATGGACTTATGTTGTTGTAGTAGGCCGATGCGCCCTAGTATATGAATGAAATCATATTCATTCACGGTCAATTACTATATAACAACCATGATATACAAACGGAAGGTCCTATTACTACAATCGTATTAGTCAAATGGACATATGTTGTTGTCGTAGGCCGATGCGTCCTACTACAATCCTATTACATTACTCCCAATCTATTATGACTACAATCGTACTAGTCAAATGGACTTATGTGGTTGTCGTAGGCCGATGCGTCCTAGTATGTGGTTGTCGTAGGTCGAAGCGTCCTACTACATTCGTATTACATTACTCCCAATCACTTATGACTACAATCGTATTAATCAAATGGACTTATGTGGTTGTCGTAGGCCGATATGTCCTAGTATATGAATGAAATAATATTCATAGATGGTCAAGTACTAAATAACAACCACGATATATAAACGGAAGTTCCATATGACTGCAATCGTATTAGTCCAATGGACTTATGTGATTGTCGTAGGCCGATGCGTCCTAGTATGAACGTACGACATTACTCCCAATACGATATATAAACGGAAGGTTCTATGACTACAATCTTATTACATTACTCCCAATCTGTTATGAGTACAATCGTATTAGTGAAATGGACTTATGTGATTGTCATAGGCCGATGCATCCTAGTATATGAATGAAATCATATTCATAGACGGTCAATTACTAAATAACAACCACGATATACAAACGGAAGTTCCTATGACTACAATCGTATTTGTCAATTGGACTTATGTGGTTGTCGTAGGCCGATGCGTCCTACTACAAACGTATTACATTACTCTCAATCTGTTATGACTACAATCGTATTACATTACTCCCTATCTGTTATGACTACAATCGTATTAGTCAAATGGACTTATGTGATTGTCGTAGGCCGATGCATCCTAGAATACGAATGAAATCATATTCATTTACGGTCAATTAATAAATAACAACCACGATATACAAACGGAAGTTCCTATGACTACAATCGTATTAGTCTAATGGACTTATGTGGTTGTCATAGGCCGATGCGTCCTAGTATGTGCTTGTCGTAGGCCGATGCGTACTACTACAATCGTATTATATTACTCTCAATCTGTTATGACTACAATCGTATTAGTCAAATGGACTTATGTGATTGTCGTAGGCCGATGTGATAGCATCACTGATAAGGATAGAGTTTTGGAAGCTCCAAGAAGACCATTTACAAGATCTCAAGCTAAGGAATTGCAAACTAAGGTTGCTGGACTTCAATGGCAAATAAAGAAGCTTCTAACTATGGAGGAAGAGCTCATGCCCAAAGGAGAAGAGTTGTCGAAGTTTTACAACTATTTGGTTGCTCAAATTGAAGTCCAAGAGGAGGAAGATTTGGTTACACAAATCTGCCCATGGAGTCACCAAATGGGCTCAAAATGAGCTTAAATGAGTTCCAGAAAGAGGTGTTACAAGAGCAGCCCAATTGGAGTCCAAACAAATGGCCCAAAACTAGTTGTTTAAAGGCCCAAATCTGCCCCAAAGGGTCTTGGCCGCCCCTCACCTACCAAAGACTTTTCTTACACTTTAGCAACCACCTACCTCATTGTAATAATTGTGTTTTCCACTACAACTACCCCACCTAGTTTTTAATGTTATTTTTATGCATTTGTACTCCTATAAATAGGGTGTTCTTCTCCTTCATAAGACAGATTATTATTGATTGAGTATATCATACTTTGAGAGTTCTTTTGAACTTTTGTTCTTGTGCTTTGAGATTTATCTTTCAACCTTTACTAGTTCATAGTTCAAGGTAGTAAGATTACTTCTCTTTGTGATATCTTTGATTCCTTTGTGGTATTCTTAGAAGGCGATTAATACTAGTATTAATTGTTGTCTCAAGTTACTCGTAAAGTGGTCAAGATCCGAATCTATTGTTTTGATTTGCTTTTTAAGTAAAGGCGTTTGATTTCTTTCATAAATCAAGACGTTGTTACTTTGATCTTGTCAAGGCTATAGAACTTGCGTTCATGAAAGTTCTCGGAATCCTTTCCTTGAATCTTTCCCATATCCTTTATTTTCGTCTCTTTAATTCTAGTTGTTCAATTCCTCTGTTGTTATTGCTTCCGCATTTACTTCTCAAATTCTTACTCTAGTTTGGATTCCCAACCTAGTTGTTATCAAGTGGTATCAGAGCGGTTCTATCAAGATTTCGTTCTTGATAATTCTTGGGATATTTTGAAAACAAAAAGAAAAAAAAAACAAAAAAAAACAAAAAAAAAACGAAATCCAATTTAAAACAAGAAGAAATACAATTGCTTGCTCTCCAGGATATATCTTTTGTATCTAAGTGTTTCCAAAAATTAACAAAGGAAACAAGAAGAGGGGATCCTTGATTTTGTTACTCTCTCTATTCTACACATTTATATTCTTTCCTTTTTGTTCGTGTCTTATTTCAACCGAGCCTAAAAGTTCTGGGATTTGGTTCTTTCTTCTTTTAATTGTTCCCAAAAAAACAAAAGAAAAATCTGAGTTTTACTACTAAGAACTACATACAAGTTAGGTTTAACTATAAATCTATAAAGTACTTGTTCAAAGGTTATTTCGAGAGAAAAAAAAAAGCTAATTTGTGTGATACAATTTTTAAAGATGTCACATACAGGTAGTGATAATGAACGAATGATTCTCCAAGAAGCTGAAATCAAAGCAAGGAATGATTTTACCTTGCAAGCCATGCATCAACAGTTTGAAAGGCTGAATCTCCAACTCCAAGAAATGAGGGATACCATTGCGGATCAAAATGATACAATAGCCGAACTTAGGAGGGATAATAATGTTAGGCCACCTGCTAGAAGAAATGTACCCCATGCTCCTATTGTAAATCAAGCAAACTTTATTGATGATTTTAATGATATTGATTTTGATAGGGTGAGAGGAGATAGGAGGGGACAAAGAGGTAGGATAGAGGATGATAATATAAGTAATATAAAGATGCAGATGCCATCTTTCAAGGGAACAAGGGATCCAGACTTGTATCTTGATTGGGAGAGAAAGGTTGAAGCAATCTTTGATTGTCACAACTACTCTGAAGGTAAGAAGGTTAAACTTGCTGTTGTTGAGTTTTCTGATTATGCTTCTATTTGGTGGAAAAAGCTTAATAGGGATCGACTGCAAGAAGGAGAAGCACCAATTGCTACTTGGACCGAGGCTAAAAGGGTGATGAGGAAGAGATTCGTACCATCACACTTTCAAAGAGAGCTACAACTACGTCTTCAAACATTGAAGCAAGGGTCCATGTCAGTAGATGATTACTTTAAGGCTATGGATATAGCTATGATCCAAGCTAATTGTATGGAGGAAGAAGAGGCTACAATGGCTAGGTTTTTAAATGGTTTAAATAAGGAAATAGCTGATGTAGTTGAATTACAACAATATGTAACAATAGATGAGTTAGTTGATTTGTTTATAAAGGTAGAAAATCAAAATAAAAGAAAGCAAACTGGCTCATGGAGATGTCGAACAAGCACCATGCCTAAGAAACCATGGCCAAATCATGAGATGAAGAATTTTTCTCGGCCTCAAGAAGACAAGGGAAAAGGTAAACTGGAGAACAAAGAGGGAGGTAAAGCCTTCAACCCTAAACCTTTTACACCTTCTAGTTCTATTCAGTGTCATAAATGTAAAGGAAGGGGACATATGATGCATGAATGTCCAAGTAGAAGAAACATCATTCTAAAAGAAGATGGAGGATATGAGAGTGAAAAGAGTGAGGGAGATGAAGAGGGAGATATGAGTGATGAAGGTGATTTAGAACTACCTAATGATGGAATGGTTGGGGTAGTTAGGAGGATTATGACTATCAATTTAGGAAGCAATAGTGAAGCACAAAGAGAGAATATATTCCATACTAGGTGTGGGATAAAAGGAAAAACTTGCTCTATGATCATTGATAGTGGTAGTTGTGCTAATGTGGTTAGTTCATACTTTGTGGAAAAACTGGGACTTGCATGCATGAAATACCCTACTCCCTATAGACTCCAATAGTTAAATGATAGTGGTGAACTAAAGGTAAATAAACAGTGTATGATTTCATTTAACGTTGGTAGATATGAGGATGATATTCTTTGTGACATAGTGCCTATGCAAGCTTGTCATATATTACTGGGTCGTCCTTGGCAGTATGACAAGAATGTTTTTCATGATGGGAGAAAGAATAGATATTCGCTTGAACTAAATGGCAGGAAATTTACTCTTGCACCTTTATCTCCTTCTCAAGTGTTTGAAGATCAGAAGAGATTAAAGGAAACAATGGGAAAGTCAAGGGAAGGGATAAAAAGTGAGCTTGTGGAAAAAGAAAAGAAAGAGAGAGAAGGCAGCAATTTGAGAGAAGAGATAAAAGAGGGTTCGAATAAAAAAATAGACAGTCTTGGTGAGAGGAAAGAGGCTAAGGAAAGAAAAAGAGAGAGTTTCTATATAAAAGCCAAAGAGTGTTTAAATGCAAGAAAAGAGGCTTTGATTAACTTTGAGTTTCTAACTTCTTCTTTGCCAAGTAGTATTTCTTCTCTTTTGCAGGATTTTGAAGATGTCTTTCCAGAAGATATTCCTAGTGGATTGCCACCTTTACGTGGCATTGAGCATCAAATTGATTTTGTACCTGGATCACAAATCCCAAATAGGCCAGCCTATAGGAGTAATCCAGAAGAGACAAAGGAACTTCAAAGACAAGTTGAGGAGTTGCTTGAGAAAGGCTTTGTGAGAGAGAGCATGAGCCCTTGCTCTGTTCCGGTCCTATTGGTACCCAAAAAGGATGGAACTTGGAGGATGTGCGTGGATTGTAGAGCAATCAACAAGATTACGGTAAAGTATCGCCACCCTATTCCTCGTCTTGATGACATGTTGGATCAATTACATGGATCCAAAATCTTTTCTAAAATTAATCTAAAAAGTGGTTACCATCAGATTCGAATGAATCCAGGAGATGAATGGAAAACCTGCTTTTAAGACCAAATATGGGCTTTATGAGTGGTTAGTTATGCCTTTCGGCTTGACTAATGCACCTAGCACTTTCATGAGATTAATGAATCATGTTTTTAAGGATTTTCATGGAAAATTTGTTGTGGTGTACTTCGATGATATCTTGGTCTTTTCTAATACTTTAGAAGAGCATGTAGAACACCTAAGACAAGTTTTTGAAGTTCTTAGAAAGCACTTGTTATTTGATAATCTTAAAAAGTGTACTTTTTATGTGGATCGTGTGATTTTCTTGGGTTTTGTGGTTAGCTCTAAGGGTGTTGAGGTTGATGAAGAGAAAATCAAAGCAATTAAAGAATGGCCTAAACCTAAGAGTGTAACTGAAGTTAGGAGTTTTCATGGACTTGCTAGTTTTTATAGGAGGTTTGTGAGAGACTTTAGCACCATTGCTTCTCCTTTAACTGAAGTTATCAAAAAGGATAGGATTTTTAAATGGGGAAAAGAACAAGATGATGCTTTTAACTTGTTGAAAGAAAAGTTATGTTCGGCTCCGTTATTACAATTGCCTGATTTTTCTAAATCTTTTGAAATTGAATGTGATGCTTCTGGCAAGGGAATAGGTGCTGTTTTGATGCAAGATTCTAAACCTATTGCCTACTTTAGTGAGAAGTTGAATGGAGCCACATTGAACTATTCAACTTATGACAAAGAGCTTTATGCTTTGGTAAGGGCTTTAGCCACATGGCAACATTACTTGTGGCCAAGGGAGTTTGTCATTAAAAGTGACCATGAATCCTTGAAATACTTGAAAAGTCAAGGTAAGCTTAGTAGAAGGCATGCTAAGTGGGTCGAATTTATTGAAACTTTTCCTTATGTAATTTCTTACAAACAAGGGAAAGAGAATGTTGTTGCTGATGCACTTTCAAGGAGGTATGTCTTAGTTTCTACCCTCACTTCTAAATTGATGGGTTTTGATCAAATCAAGGAACTTTATGCTAATGATGTTGATTTTGGCAAAACTTTTGCAGATTGTAAGTTGGGTCCTCTTGATAGGTTTAACCTACAAGATGGGTTTCTCTTTAAGGAAAATAAGTTGTGTATCCCTAATTGCTCTTTACGTGAAGTATTTGTAAGGGAAGCACATTGTGGAGGGCTTATGGGACACTTTGGGGTCCCAAAGACATTAGACATACTTGCTGAAAATTTCTTTTGGCCTGGAATGAGAAAAGATGTTGAAAGAATGTGCACACGGTGTTTGGAATGTAAACAAGCTAAATCTAAAGTGTTACCACATGGTCTTTACACGCCATTACCTGTTCCTACTTCACCTTGGATTGATATATCTATGGATTTTGTGTTAGGTTTGCCCAGAACAAGGGAGTTTGTCATTGATATATATTTGTTTTGGGATTAAAGCCATAGTATATTTGTTGTGGTAGATAGGTTCTCCAAGATGGCTCGTTTTATTCCTTGTTTAAAGACTAATGATGCCTCACATGTTGCTAATCTTTTTGTAAAAGAGATTGTGAAATTGCATGGTATACCTAGAACTATTGTTAGTGATAGGGATGCAAAGTTTTTGAGTCACTTCGGCGTGTATTTTGGGGGAAGTTAGGCACTAAATTGTTGTTTTCCACTTCTTGTCACCCACAAACTGATGGACAAACTGAAGTAGTTAATAGAACCTTAGGAAACATGTTGAGGGCTGTTTTGAAAGGTAAATTAACTTTATGGGAAGATCACTTACCTATGATTGAATTTGCTTACAATAGAACAATCCATTCTTCTACAGGTATGTCTCCTTTTGAAGTTGTTTATGGCTTTAATCCCTTTACTCCACTTGATTTATTACCATTACCTACTAATGATATTGCTAATCTTGATGGTAGGACGAAGGCTGAGATGATGAAAAAATTCATGAGCAAACAAGGCTTGCAATTGAGAAGAAAAATGAGCAAACCGCCTTGAGAAAGAATAAGGGTCGAAAACAAGTTATTTTTAAACCTGGAGATTTAGTTTGGGTTCACTTTAGAAAGGAGAGATTTCCTTCCAAAAGGAAGTCAAAGTTGCATCCTAGAGGAGATGGCCCCTTTCAAGTCCTTGAAAGGATTGGAAACAATGCATACAAGTTGGACCTTCCTGGTGAGTTTCAAGTAAGTGCTACATTCAATGTTGCTGACTTATCTTTGTTTGACGTAGGATCGAATTCGGGGACGAATTCTTTTCAAGAAGAGGGGAATGATAGCATCACTGATAAGGATAGAGTTTTGGAAGCTCCAAGAAGACCATTTACAAGATCTCAAGCTAAGGAATTGCAAACTAAGGTTGCTGGACTTCAATGGCAAATAAAGAAGCTTCTAACTATGGAGGAAGAGCTCATGCCCAAAGGAGAAGAGTTGTCGAAGTTTTACAACTATTTGGTTGCTCAAATTGAAGTCCAAGAGGAGGAAGATTTGGTTACACAAATCTGCCCATGGAGTCACCAAATGGGCTCAAAATGAGCTTAAATGAGTTCCAGAAAGAGGTGTTACAAGAGCAAGCCCAATTGGAGTCCAAACAAATGGCCCAAAACTAGTTGTTTAAAGGCCCAAATCTGCCCTAAAGGGTCTTGGCCGCCCCTCACCTACCAAAGACTTTTCTTACACTTTAGCAACCACCTACCTCATTGTAATAATTGTGTTTTCCACTACAACTACCCCACCTAGTTTTTAATGTTATTTTTATGCATTTGTACTCCTATAAATAGGGTGTTCTTCTCCTTCATAAGACAGATTATTATTGATTGAGTATATCATACTTTGAGAGTTCTTTTGAACCTTTGTTCTTGTGCTTTGAGATTTATCTTTCAACCTTTACTAGTTCATAGTTCAAGGTAGTAAGATTACTTCTCTTTTGTGATATCTTTGATTCCTTTGTGGTATTCTTAGAAGGCGATTAATACTAGTATTAATTGTTGTCTCAAGTTACTCGTAAAGTGGTCAAGATCCGAATCTATTGTTTTGATTTGCTTTTTAAGTAAAGGCGTTTGATTTCTTTCATAAATCAAGACGTTGTTACTTTGATCTTGTCAAGGGTATAGAACTTGCGTTCTTCAAAGTTCTCGGAATCCTTTCCTTGAATCTTTCCCATATCCTTTATTTTCGTCTCTTTAATTCTAGTTGTTCAATTCCTGTTGTTATTGCTTCCGCATTTACTTCTCAAATTCTTACTCTAGTTTGGATTCCCAACCTAGTTGTTATGACGATGCGTCCTAGAATGAACGTATGACATTACTCCCTATACGATATATAAACGTAAGGTCCTATGACTACAATCGTATTACATTACTCCCAATCTGTTATGACTACAATCGTATTAGTCAAATAGGCTTATGTAATTGTCGTAAGCCGACGCGTCCTAGTATATGAATGAAATCATATTCATAGATGGTCAATTACTAAATAACAACCATGATATATAAACAGAAGTTCCTATGACTACAATCGTATTACATTACTCCCAATCTGTTATGACTACAATCGTATTAGTCAAATAGACTTATGTGGTTGCCGTAGGCCGATGCATCCTAGTATGTGGTTGTCATAGACCGATGCGTCCTACTACAATCGTATTACATTACTCCCAATCTGTTATGACTACAATCGTATTAGTCAAATGGACTTATGTGGTTATCGTAGGCCGATGCGTCCTACTACAGTCCTATTACATTATTCCCAATCTGTTATGACTACAATCGTACTAGTCAAATGGACTTATGTGGTTGTCGTAGGCCGATGCGTCCTACTACAATCGTGTTACATTACTCCCAATCTGTTATGACCACAATCGTATTAGTCTAATGGACTTATGTGGTTGTCGTAGGACGATGAGTCCTAGTATATGAATGAAATCATATTCATTCATGGTCAATTACTAAATAACAACCACGATATATAAACGGAAGTTCTTATGACTACAATCATATTAGTCCAATGGACTTATGTGGTTGTCTTAGGCCGATGCGTCCTAGTATATGAATGAAATCATATTCATTCACGGTCAATTACTAAATAACAACCACGATATATAAACGGAAGTTCCTATGACTACAATTGTATTATTCCAATGACTTTATGTGGTTGTCGTAGGGCGATGCGTCCTACTTCAATCCTGTTACATTACTCCCAATCTGTTATGACTACAATCATACTAGTCAAATGGACTTATGTGGTTGTCGTAGGCCGATGCGTCCTAGTATGTGGTTGTCGTAGGCCAAAGCGTCCTACTACAATCGAAGTACATTACTCCCAATCTCTTATGACTACAATCGTATTAATCAAATGGACTTATGTGGTTGTCGTAGGCCGATGTGGGTATATTAATGATATAATATTCATAGATGGTCAATTACTAAATAACAACTACGATATATAAACGGAAGTTCCCATGACTACAATCGTATTAGTCCAATGGACTTATGTGGTTGTCGTAGGCCGATGCGTCCCCAAATCGAGGGACATGACCGGCGCCTGACCGGGTTGCCCCAGTCAAGCGGACCTGGGTGCCTTCCATTCCCACGCGTTACCCCTGTGTTGATTGTTACTCATTAACCAAAATATCTTACCAACAATGACTGATTTCACAATGCATAAACATAACCATGTGATTTATTTACTAACAAGTTCATAATTTATATTTACAACGCCCCATATATATATATAAGACTGGAGTCCCACAGTTTACATGTCTACAGAGCCTCTAGGATACAAAAGGGAAATACAATACTTGCCGGTAACAAGGCTCCGGCTATACCTTTCAAAACCAAAATGAAATCCAAACCGAAGTGGCAAGAACCACACGAGGCCCCGAGGAAGAAAGGGGCTCACCAAGACGGGCAGTGGAAGGAGAAGAATACTACTGCCGACGAGCTGAAGTGCCTGCTACTGATCCACCTACAATCATGACACGAATGTAGCGCCCCCGGCAAAAGGGACGTCGGTACACTTAAATTGTACTGGTATGTATGGACAAACTTTGTCCCAAGTAAACTCAAGCCATTAAATTACATCAACAATTAATTAAGCCAGCCAACCATGTTTCCACATTTTTCCTTATTTCAAATAATTCTCACACAAAGCACTTTCTACAATCAACCAGTTTAACAATAACCAATCAATCACGTAAAGCACAAGTAGTCAAACAAAGGGGCAATCAGTGCCCCCACAGGTTGCAAACTCTCCTGTTGTCTCCTTTCACAATTTCACATTATTGATTTATGTATCAATTTTCAATAGCGATTTCGATCGCTTTCCATCCTTATTGCCCCTGACCACCCTTATTACCTCGGCCACCCTTATCACCCCAACCCAAACCTTATTTCACCACGTCGCGGCGCGCGACACGACCCCGCCTTACGGTTGAAAACACAACAATTTCAAACAGCAGATAAGGTACTACACACAATTTCAACAAGTTCAAATAAGCAACTTGCACATTGTTTCATGTTCTCAATTACTTCTCAAGCCAATATCACAACCAAGTTACAATGTTTCCACATTCAATAATATTCACACATGTATATTCAACAATTTTCCATAATTCAAGTGTTTCATCTCTTTCCACAATAAACCAATTCTCAAGTGTTTCGATTTCTTTTCCACAAGGTGCCATATAGGCCATCATAATCATTATTCACAAATTCTTTACCCAATTCAACTCTCATTTACCTTTCGGTTCATATTTCTTACCACAACACTCATAGTTCAACAACAACTTTGAATATCCAACAACAACATCAATTAATCACATACAATTTCTCAAATCAACACATGCCAAACAATTTTACACATAAGGGCGATTTCACAAGAATCAAAATTAGCCATACATACCTGGTGATGAGTTTTCTTCCGTTAACTTTCTACTTTATGCTTACCCAAGATATCCTATTCTTGCCCACCTTGTTCTTGAAGACTCTTACTTCTACTTACTTCTTTTGTTTTACTAAAAATCAAGATCAATAATCATGCATGAGTATAAAATTCCATTTTCCAAAAGCTATTATATACAAACCTCTCTTTACCCAATTAAAACTGAAAATCAAAGAAAATAGTTAGGGTTTTTACCTTGAAAATATTGGGGAAGTTGAATCCTTGCCCTAGAATCACTTTGAATTAAGATGATTGGAACAATCTTTCAAGATGAAGAACTTCTCTCTCTAAAAACCCTCTCTTCTCTCTCTAATTTTTGGTGAGATGATATGATAAAAATGAAGAAGAGGTGTGTTATATTAAAGAAGAGATCGGGTCAAAATGTTACAAAAACTGGGCCGGGGTCAAATATGCGGTCACTATGCGACCGCAGAACACACATGCGGTCCGCAAAGTGACCGCAAAATGGTCTCAAAAATTACTCCAGCTCTGCTACGAAATGCGGCCATTATGCGGTCCGCATTCCTGATCTGCGATCGCAAATTGGATCGCAGATTCACTATGCGATCGCAATTTCGACCGCATTATTGACACGATTTTGGGCAACTTCTCTGGAACGATTTGCGGTCAGAATGCGGTCCGCATGTTGATTCTGCGGTCGCATTCTTGACCGCATATTTGACACTTTTTCGGAAAAATTATTTCTCTACATTTTTGAAACTTAAATCATTACCAAGGGTCCGAACATTATTCTACGCATTTTTGAAGAATTCTACGCATTCCTAACACATTATTCGGACCATGACACCACAGCTACTAGTTTTTATGCACAAAAAAATTTTACGGGGCCTTACATCCTCCCCCCCTTAAGATCATTCGTCCTCGAATGAGGATTTTGAAATAAATGAGTTGGTTTTGAAAGACATGATATGCAACCATCAAAATTTTGACTAACTCTTATATTTTAGAAAAATTTCGCCGGAGTTTCCTTTGTATTATGGACATATCCACCTGTCAGAGGGCCCCCGAAACACATTACCAAACAACAATATACAACTACAACACTTTTCACAATTGGTATACACTTTCTTACCTCAACGAATGCACATATTCTATCACATTGTTACAATTGCACATAAACTAGTCACTTCAATGAATTCTTATCTTATTCAACCATTTTAACACACCATGTACACTTAACAAACCATTACCAATCTATACTTACTATTAGTTGTTTATTTAACACGCGAATCTTTCTAAGGCTTCCATTTATCAAGAAAGGCTCAAATGAACCAATGTGACAACACATTAAATTCATTACAAAATGAAGGAGACTTTACTAACACTAAGAGAGAAACGACTTGGACAAAATGACAATTACTAGGAGTAGAAGGGTCACCTAATTTCTTCTAGGCTTGATCAAACAAATGGGGGTACTTTTCTTTCATCTCTTTTTTTCTGCTTCCCATGTGGCCTCCTCAACTTGTTGACTTCGCCACAATACTTTAACAGAGGCAATTTCCTTATTTCTTAACTTACGGACTTGCCTATCAAGAATGGCAACTGGAACTTCTTCATATGACAAATCTTCATTAACCTCAATAGCCTCGACCTGGCATGATGGTGGATGGATCTCCAATCACTTTCTTCAACATGGACACATGGAATACCGGATGCACTGATGACATCTCGGGAGGCAACTCTAGCCTATAAGCAACTTGACCAATCCTTTGAACGATCCGATATGGCCCGACATACCTAGGACTCAATTTCCCTTTCTTTCCGAATCGCATGACTCCCTTCGTAGGAGATACCCTCAAGAACACCCAATCATCGACTTGAAACTCCAAATCCCTTTGACGACCGTCTGCATAGGACTTTTGACGACTCTGTGCTGTTTTCATTCTCTCCTGAATAACCTTGACCTTTTCCATAGCTTCGTACACCATATCTGGCCCTAGCAATTCCGCTTCACCTACCTCAAACCACCCGATTGGCGATCTACATCTTCTCCCGTACAATGCCTCAAACGGGGCCATTTGAATGCTAGTATGATAGCTGTTATTGTAAGCAAATTCTATCAGTGGCAAGTGTTCATCCCAATTACCTTTAAAATCTAAGACACAAGCCCGCAACATATCTTCGAGCGTCTGAATGGTCCGCTCGGCCTGACCATCGGTCTGTGGATGGAAAGCTGTGCCTGAGATTCACCTGAGTTCCCAAACCTTGCTGAAACTTCTTCCAAAAGTTAGCGGTGAACTGAGCCCCGCGATCTGAGATGATAGAAAGTGGAGTGCCATGAAGTTTTACTATCTCCTTGATGTACAATCTTGCATATTGCTCCGCAGTATCAGTGGACTTGACAGGCAGGAAGTGAGCTGATTTGGTGAGTCGATCTACTATCACCCATATTGAATCGAACTTATGCTGTGTGCGAGGTAACCCCACCACGAAATCCATATTGATCATCTCCTATTTCCACCTTGGTATTTCTATAATCTGAGTTAATCCACCGGGCCGTTGATGCTCGGCCTTCACTTGTTGACAGTTCGGACATTTAGCTACAAAGCTTTCTATATCCCTTTTCATACCGTTCCACCAATAAATCTCCTTGAGATCGTGATACATTTGCGTTGAACCAGGGTGCACAGAATACCTGGAAGTATGAGCCTCTGCCATCACTCTTTCCCGAAGCTCGTCTACATCCGGAACACATAGCCTATCTTGACACCGCATTACACCATCTTCGCTGCTGAGTACAAATGCTGAGGTCTTGTCATTCATAACTACTTCCTTTACCCGAACTAATGCTGGATCCATGAACTGTTTTTCTTTGATTTCTGCGACCAATGATGATTCTACTCCATTTTACACCAAAATATCCCGCTCGTCTGACGCCGAGCTACGAACCCCCAAACTGGCTAATTGGTAAACCTCTCGAGCCAGGTGTCTCTGATCCACACCTAAATGAGCCAAACTACTCATGGATTTTCGACTAAGAGCGTCGGCTACCACATTTGCCTTCCCTGGATGGTACAATATGTCCATATCATAGTCCTTGAGCAATTCTAACCACCGCCGCTGTCTTAGATTTAGCTCCTTCTGCTTGAACAAATACTGGAGGCTCTTGGGGTCCGAAAACACATCTACATGAACTCCATAAAGATAGTGCCGCCATATTTTCAAAGCAAACACAACTGCCATGAGCTCCAAATCATGTGTCGGATAATTCTTCTCGTGATTTTTTGAGTTATCTCGAAGCATACGCTATAACCTTTCCGTGTTGCATCAACACACACCCCAAACCAACCCTGGAGGCATAACTATCACCTTAACACTTTACATCATTAGCGGAACATCTTTATTATATCCCTCTTACATAAGACCTTCCACGAATTTAGTTCTATTATAATTTCCTTGATATAGTTACGACCCCATCTGAACCATTTCTACTAACTCTTACGATTCTTATCAAAAGGCATTACTGAGTGAGTTTTCTCATATGACCTCCTATCTCAAATGAATAGCATTGGCTAACTTGCACATATACCCCGAATAACACTAACTTGCACGGCATTGTATCGAATGTAAAGTAGCATTGTGCTCTAACTTTTCTTAACCAACCTCTTCTCCCCATATGTGCATTATAGACTTTAAGAAACTGCACTACTTCCCCTGTGAAATTTCCTACCATCCCTCATTACGGTTAAACACCTCTCAAAACGTATATCAACAACCTTTATATGCATATGACTTAGGAAGGGTCACTAGCCCGAGAAGGGTATTCTTCTGAAACTTTAAATCCTCCTCAATACTTCAACAACAACTTTTGGTTTCACTCTTAAGTGTAAGGCTTAGTCCACTTGATTCTATCTCGGATGAGTAACTCGCCTTATTCCCCATGTTATAGTTACCAATAAAGTTCCCTGATATTGCCGCTTAAGAGTTATCATGCCAAACACGTCTAGTCTGTCACGAGTTTTCATCCTCTTTCAATCCATTCCGAACCTTTCATTCCCATCTTGTTTTGCGGATAGTGCATAATTAATAGCTTTATTTTTCCACACATTTGTCTGCCTCCTGTGAACTTGAAAAATCATTATGTCTTGTTTAATCATTTTAGAGTACCACAACCTCACCAACGATAACCTCGCTTCCCATTGTGTGTAGACATGAACTATCTCTAGACCCCTTTAGTCGATATTCAGTGTCACCCATGTCGGTTGAATTGCGGTTAATCCCTTATAACTTTTATTAACACTTGTGCCCTAAGTGAGTCCACCATTCTGATGCAAACAAATTGTTTTAAATAACCATGACCATCTCAATTTAAAGGTTTTCTCCCCATTTCTTCTCACCTCATTCTTCCTAGTTAGTGAATAGCCACGCACTCTTCCATATATTACGTGGTCTCTTACCTTAGGTATCCCATCCGGCTCACCTCTTAACTCTTATTGGGACATATGTAGCAAGGAGTGTTTGTTCTGAACATCACTTAACACTTATCTATTTGTAAGGCTCTTTAGAGGCTCTCTATCAAGCCCCAATTACCATCTTGGGTTGTTGTGGCAACACATTCATTTCTCTCACTCGTTCTGGCTTTCTTAGTATCCCAAAACTTTGTTTAAATCACAAATCTATGATTAGCCCATTCTAGGAACTCACAATCTTTCACATTTGACATATGGTACCTCCTTGGGTCCCATTTCTCCTGACCTTATGACAAGTAAAAGTCTCTTTACAAACATACTATTATTTTCTAGAATCGTTGACCCTATCGGTCACATTGCCATGCGTGAAGAATTTACATTCCTTAATCTCTTTTCTAGACCACACATGTCTTTACCAAAATATTCAAATATCATAGCTACATGGTCTCGCTCTTGTTTCATTGTATTTAAGTAGCCTCACGATGGTCCTCCCTCTCCCACATGGGGAAAATATCCTGGATCTCGACACAAGTCTTGAGTTTAGAAACTTTAGGGACAAATGCCTCATATATCTATCCCTCTTATATATATACTCGACCATTAGGAAAATTTAAGTCACCATAGTATTGATCTCATAAGTTCCCTTCTCCTATTCAGCCACGTAGGTATGGGATTCCAAGTCCCCACGTATATCTTTTATGAGTGTAACGCAACTTCGTACATTTCTGGGTCCTTATAACGTTCGTAAGACAAGGGTCTTCTCACCTAGGGTCCAATTGAGTCTTATTTCATAACTTTTTACCTCATATGAGAGACTTACACTCTCCCCATTAATCTCTTAGTCATTATCTCATATATCACGTGCTTATATAACCAATATTCTTTCACACCTTACGATCAATTATATACTTATTGCACTAACCATGCTTTCTATTTAAGCTTACATATCAATCATCAAATCAATGCCTCTTCGTGCGGGTAATCACTTCTAATCCTTTCCCCAAATAAAGTATACTTGTAGTACTATGTACTTATACTATATATATTCATACAGTTTATTCAACAAGATACATGTGCAATCTCCATAACACCCATGTCTTTTCCCATTGGTCATGACATATGACAACACTACATAAAATAGACGAAAGAGCATTTAAACTTACCTTGAATCTCAACGCACGGGTTACAAAACAATCTTATAGTCAAGCTTTATCGCACGATTTGGAGTGATGAAGAAGGGTAATATTCCTAAATGTCCGTGTAGCCCCCTACTTATATGATGTGGTCGACAACACACCTATAAGAAGGGCACTACTAGACACGGCTCCGAGACATCCTAGGACACTTTAAAAACCATATGCTTTGATACCAAGTTTGTCACGCCCCAAATCGAGGGACATGACCGGCGCCTGACCGGGTTGCCCCAGTCAAGCGGACCTGGGTGCCTTCCATTCCCACGCGTTACCCCTGTGTTGATTGTTACTCATTAACCAAAATATCTTACCAACAATGACTGATTTCACAATGCATAAACATAACCATGTGATTTATTTACTAACAAGTTCATAATTTATATTTACAACGCCCCATACATATACATAGGCCACAATCCCACAGTTTACATGTCTACGGAGCCTCTAGGATACAAAAAGGGAAATACAATACTTGCCGGTAACAAGGCTCCGGCTATACCTTTCAAAACCAAAATGAAATCCAAACCGAAGTGGCAAGAACCACACAAGGCCCCGAGGAAGAAAGGGGCTCACCAAAACGGGCGGTGGAAGGAGAAGGATACTACTGCCGATGAGCTGAAGTGCCTGCTACTGATCCACCTACAATCATGACACGAATGTAGCGCCCCCGGCAAAAGGGACGTCGGTACACTTGAATTGTACTGGTATGTATGGACAAACTTTGTCCCAAGTAAACTCAAGCCATTAAATTACATCAACAATTAATTAAGCCAGCCAACCATGTTTCCACATTTTCCTTATTTCAAATAATTCTCACACAAAGCACTTTCTACAATCAACCAATTTAACAATAACCAATCAATCACGTAAAGCACAAGTAGTCAAACAAAGGGGCAATCAGTGCCCCACAGGTTGCAAACTCTCCTGTTGTCTCCTTTCACAATTTCACATTATTGATTTATGTATCAATTTTCAATAGCGATTTCGATCGCTTTCCATCCTTATTGCCCCTGACCACCCTTATTACCTCGGCCACCCTTATCACCCCAACCCAAACCTTATTTCACCACGTCGCGGCGCGCGACACGACCCCGCCTTACAGTTGAAAACACAACAATTTCAAACAGCAGCAGATAAGGTACTACACACAATTTCAACAAGTTCAAATAAGCAACTTGCACATTGTTTCATGTTCTCAATTACTTCTCAAGCCAATATCACAACCAAGTTACAATGTTTCCACATTCAATAATATTCACACATGTATATTCAACAATTTTCCATAATTCAAGTGTTTCATCTCTTTCCACAATAAACCAATTCTCAAGTGTTTCGATTTCTTTTCCACAAGGTGCCATATAGGCCATCATAATCATTATTCACAAATTCTTTACCCAATTCAACTCTCATTTACCTTTCGGTTCATATTTCTTACCACAACACTCATAGTTCAACAACAACTTTGAATATCCAACAACAACATCAATTAATCACATACAATTTCTCAAATCAACACATGCCAAACAATTTTACACATAAGGGCGATTTCACAAGAATCAAAATTAGCCATACATACCTGGTGATGAGTTTTCTTCCGTTAACTTTCTACTTTATGCTTACCCAAGATATCCTATTCTTGCCCACCTTGTTCTTGAAGACTCTTACTTCTACTTACTTCTTTTGTTTTACTAAAAATCAAGATCAATAATCATGCATGAGTATAAAATTCCATTTTCCAAAAGCTATTATATACAAACCTCTCTTTACCCAATTAAAACTGAAAATCAAAGAAAATAGTTAGGGTTTTTACCTTGAAAATATTGGGGAAGTTGAATCCTTGCCCTAGAATCACTTTGAATTAAGATGATTGGAACAATCTTTCAAGATGAAGAACTTCTCTCTCTAAAAACCCTCTCTTCTCTCTCTAATTTTTGGTGAGATGATATGATAAAAATGAAGAAGAGGTGTGTTATATTAAAGAAGAGATCGGGTCAAAATGTTACAAAAACTGGGCCCGGGGCAAATCTGCGGTGCACTTTGCGACCGCAGAATCAACATGCGGTCCGCATAGTGACCGCAGAATGGCCTCAAAAAATTACTCAAGATCTGTTACGGAATGCGACCATTATGCGGTCCGCATTCCTGATCTGCGGTCGCAAAGTGGACCGCGGATTCACTATGCGATCGCAATTTCGACCACATTATTGACACGATTTTGGGAAACTTCTCTGGAACGATTTGCGGTCAGAATGCGGTCCGCATGTTGATTCTGCGGTCGCATTCTTGACCGCATATTTGACACTTTTTCGGAAAAATTATTTCTCTACATTCCTAACACATTATTCGGACCATGACACCACAGCTACTAGTTTTTATGCACAAAGGACTTATGTGGTTGTCGTAGGCCGATGCGTCCTACTACAATCGTATTACATTACTCCCAATCTGTTATGACTACAATCGTATTAGTCGAATGGACTTATGTGGTTGCCGTAGGCCGATGCATCCTAGTATGTGGTTGTCATAGGCCGATGCGTCCTATTACAATCGTATTACATTACTCCCAATCTGTTATGACTACAATCGTATTAGTCAAATGGACTTATGTGGTTGTCGTAGGCCAATGAGTCCTAGTATATGAATGAAATCAAATTCATTCACGGTCAATTACTAAATAACAACCACGATATATGAACGGAAGATCGTATGACTACTATCGTATTAGTCCAATGGACTTATGTGGTTGACGTAGGCCGATGCGTCCTAGTATATGAATAAATCATATTCATTCACGGTCAATTACTAAATAACAACCACGATATATAAACGGAAGTTCCTATGACTAAAATTGTATTAGTCAAACGGACTTATGTGGTTGTCGTAGGCCGATGCGTCCTACTACAATCGTATTACATTACTCCCAATCTATTATGACTACAATCGTATTAGTCAAATGGACTTATGTGGTTGCCGTAGGCTGATGCATCCTAGTATATGGTTGTCGTTGCCCGATGCGTCCTACTACAATCGTGTTACATTACTCCCAATCTGTTATGACTACAATCGTATTAGTCTAATGGACTTATGTGGTTGTTGTAGGCCGATGAGTCCTAGTATATGAATGAAATCATATTCATTCACGGTTAATTACTAAATAACAACCACTATATATGAACGGAAGTTCTTATGACTATAATCGTATTAGTCCAAAGGACATATGCGGTTGTCGTAGGCCGATGCGTCCTAGTATATGGTTGTCGTAGGTCGATGCGTCCTACTACAATCGTATTACATTACTCCCAATCTGTTATGACTACAATCGTATTAGTCAAATGGACTTATATGATTGTCGTAGGCCGATTGTAAGGCCCCAGAAAATTTCGCTAAGTAATATAGGATTTTGTGGTGCCATGTAGGCTAATTATTATATTTTATGTGCTATGAACATGATGGACATCAATTAGACTTGATAAATATGAGTATGAGTCTTATGGTAAGTGGTATGAGGTCCAAATGGAAGCCTAAGTGTAAGCCAAATGGGAAAATTTTCGAAATAGGCCAAAATTCCAAATGGATTCGCATATAGCTCCACTTCAAAGGATCATATATAATTATGTATAAGGTTTTATGTGGTGTATAGCATATCAAATGAAAGCCCTTTGAGTCTAGTTTCCAACGCTTCAAACCGTTTGTCATTTGGACATTCCTACACAAAGTTATGATCAAATTACCAAAGGCTGGAAAATGCTGTCTTGTGTCAAATGTGCGACCGCATTCCTGTCGCATTGTTAACTTTGCGGTCGCATTTCTACCGCAAATTTGAACCCGAGAAGCCCAGTTAATTCTTCTATTTTTATAGCCCGACCCCATTTCAATATATAGGCTTTGGGGTTCATTTTGGGGTTATTTCTTAGTGATTTTAGAGAGAGGTGAGAGTATTTTAGAGAGAGAAGGAGGAACCCAACATCTAAATCATCCAAATCTTGCATCAATCTTCAAGAATCAAGAACCCAATAGCAAGTTCTTCATCTAAGAGGTAAGATTCTATACCCTAGGGTTTAATTTCGAGTTTGGTGTATAAGATGAGTTATTGAGGTATGATTCTTGGGTTTATTAGTATTGTGTATACATGCATGTACAACTTAGGTTTATGGGAAGATTGTTAAACTTAAATAACTAAAGATTGGGTTAGGGAATGAAGGAAGTCTTAAAAAGGGGTTCGAAATCAAGATGCTCAACTAGTGTTTGATAAATTGTTCAAATGAGCTAGTTTCATGAATATCTTTCTAATATGTGTTAAATTTTGTTATGTTTCGTAGTAGATTGGAATTGCTAGAGTTTTTGGAGTGTTGTAGTAACTTAAGGAAAGCTCAATCGAGGTATGTATGGCTAACTTTGATTCTTGTGAAATCGCCCTTATGTGTGCAATTTGTTTGGCATGTGTTAATTTGAGAGATTGTGTGTAATTTGTTGATTTTGTTGTTGGGTATCTAATTGATGTTAAACTACATGTGGTGTGGTATGAAATATGAATTGAAAGATAATAAGAGAATTGGAATTGGTGAAGAATTGTGAATAATGGTTATGATGGCCTTTATGGCACCTTGTGGAAAAGAAACGAAACACTTGAGAATTGGTTTATTGTTGAAAGAGACGAAGCACTTGAATTGTGGAAAATTGTTGAACATACTTGTGTGAATATTTTTGATTATGGAAATATTGTAACTTGGTTGTGATATTGGCTTGATAAGTAATTGAGAACATGGAACAATGTGCAAGTTGCTTATTTGAACTTGTTGAAATTGTGTGTAGTACCTTATCTGCTGTTTGAAATTGTTGTGTTTTAAACTGTAAGGCGGGGTCGTGTTGCGCGCCGCAACATGAGGAAATAAGGTGTGGGTTGGGGTGATAAGGGTGGCCGAGGTAATAAGGGTGGTCGGGGGCAATAAGGATGGAAAGCGATCGAAATCGCTATTGAAAATTGATACAAAAATCAATGATGTGAAATTGTGAAAGGAGACAGCAGGAGAGTTTGCAACCTGGGGAGGCACTGATTGCCCCTATGTTTGACTACTTGCAATTTATGTTGTTGATTGGTTGTTGTTCTATTTGTTTACCTTGAATGTGCTTATGTTGAGGCTTATCTGAAATGAGTAAAAGGTGGAAAACATGGTTGGCTGGCTTGATTAGTTTTGATGTAATTTAATGGCTTGAGTTTACTTGGGACAAAGTTTGTCCATACATACCAGTACAATTCAAGTGTACTGACGTCCCTTTTGCCGGAGACGCTACATTCGTATTATGATTGTAGGTGAATCAGTAGCAGGTACTTCAGCTCATCGGCAGTAGCATCCTTCATCTTCCACCTGCCCGTTTTGGTGAGCCCCTTTCCTTTCGGGGCCCTACGTGGCTCATGCCACTCTTGTTTAGACTTTATTTTGATTTTGTGTAAGGTATAGCTGGAGCCTTGTTACCGGCAAGTATTGTATAGTCCTTTGTATCCTAGAGGTTCCATAGACATGTAAACTGTGGGATTCGAGGCTCATGTATATATTATGTTGGGCGTTGTAAAAGCTGTAAACTTGTTAATGAATCACTCGCATGGTTATGTTTGTATATTGTGAAATCAGTTATAATTGGTAAGGTATTTGGTTAATGAGAAATAATCAACACGGGGGTAACACGTGGGAATGAAAGGCACCCAGGTCCGCTTGACTGGGGCTACCTAGTCAGGCGCCGGTCATGTCCCTCGATTTGGGGCGTGACAAACTTGGTATCAGAGCCTAAGGTTTTTAAGTGTCCTAGGATGTCTCGGAGCCGTGTCTAGTAGTGCCCTTCTTATCGGTGTGTTGTCGACCACATCATATAAGTTGGGGGCTGCACGGGCATCTAGGAATTTACCCATTTCTTTGATATTCCAGATCGTGCGATATGGCTCAAGATATGGAGCTAATTTCCTCTCTAAGTATTAACCTCAATATTGGTAATTTTGATACCATAATCTGTGAATTTGAAGCATGTAAGGTGAGATTTATCTCACCATTGAGTCCAAGTGGATCATCCAAGGACTTGTTAGAAGAATGTGTTGAGCCATGGAGTGATTGGTAGAACTTGTTGTTAAGGAGAGTACCCTTGTTCCTACTAATGTCACTGCACCCCGGATCATGTAGTATATCATCAGTATGTACGACTAAAACCCCGTCTCTTAGAAATTATGCTTCCATGGTGTCCGCGTAAATGTTGTAGGTTCAAAATATAATTGATGCAGTATTCATTTTGTTATGTTAAGCGAATTATTGTTGTGAAAATATATGCAGGAGGCACTTCTTCATTTGTTTAATATATTATTCTTAGTAGATGAGGATATGTATAGAATGTGAACTATGTGCTAAAATGACTAGACTTCAAGTCAAGTTTAAATAGATATTTTGATGCCAAATTTTGTGAGAAAACTTGTTATGGTTGATTCTTCCAAATTGTTCTTATGTGTACCAAAAGGATTTGATTGATTGTGACTAGTTGATGGTAATATACAAAGATATTTGGAAGCAAAGAAAGTGAATGTGTAAATGTGGTAAGATTGAACTTTGGATTCTTGTTGTGATTGATACTTTACATGAATTGGTGTTGTGACCCGATGTTTGTGAAATATGCATTCCAATATGATCAATGTGCTATTATTGACAACATAAAATGGGTGCAAGGGGTATGAATCATGCATTGAAATGTGAAGGCCTTAAATTGAAATTGAAGCAGCATATATTAAATAAAACTATGTGAAGTCCTCCGTGCATAGACATGTTGAAATAAGTCAAATGCTTTTGAGAAACAAAATGTAGACAATGTGTCGAGAACTCGAAATGAAATTGTACCTGGTGATACTTGTGACATGAGGGAATATGAAACAGATTATGATGTTGATGTGAAATATGAGAAAATGATGTGAAATGCGAGGAACAAGAGATTGTGTTATGAAATGTGGCCTAGTGCCAAGTTTGATGTGATAATTATGGCCCTAAGAGTCGATGGACAAATATACGTGAAAATGGTATGATTCTTTTATTTGATAATGTGGTGATTATTTAAAGTGTTTAATTCGTAATTGTGATTTCCTTATTATTGTATGAAGCACATAGGTGTATAATCTGATATGTGAACCCTACAGAAGGGCTATGATATGCATCCTATAGGTATGGAACTTATGTGAAAACTATGTGATCCATTTTATTTGGTAATGTGGTGATTGTTTAAACTTTTTGTTAAACCCTTATGATTTCCTTGCCCTTGCATAGATATATTCTTAAAAAGAATCCAAATTACAAAATAGTTCATGCACGTGCTCTTTTAATGAGACGTATTATTTACAAATTCTCCCAATCACAGTTCTTGTATGTACAACCTCCTATTGAATTGACCTCTATAATTGTGTTCCTGAATTGAGTTATAACACTATTGATATTTCCTACTTGTTTTTCCTAAATTCTCAACAAAGGACTATTCCCGATGAATTTCTTACAGAAACGTCTCATTTAAATTGACAACATCTGCTCACTTGTGCCTATACATGCACCATTGTAAAGTTTGTACATGTGGTGCCAAGTTCCATGCAAAGTATTCAAGATTTGTGATCCTTCCCGAGTCACTCTTTTTCTCAGTTGTGTATATGGCTTATATGGCTTGAGCTGCCAATCTACTCTCTTGCAAGTAACATCATGAAAACCTTCTTACTATCAAGAAACGTAAAAGCATGCATCTACACTTATCCTACAAGTACATGTCAATTGAAATGGTCACTGTGTGCATAAAATTTTTCTGAAAATTGAGATCTTCGCATCCCATCATAGGAAGATCTTGTGTCGCCATAATTTTGGTTTCCACTTGAGATATCCCATAGTAAGTAGCTCACTTGGTTTCTAGGGTTGTGGTTGCCCGTGATGTAGAATTGTATTGCAGTTTGGAAGATAGTATAACATAGGCATGTCCAACTCATAACGAATGATTATTCTCTCTTTATGTCTCCACAATGTTTTAATCGTATTCCTTATTTAGTGAATTCATTGTGCTAGTTCCCTACACTTGTACGACAACGATAAGAGAACATTCCCTTCTATGTATCACTATGACACTTCCTTTTTTCAAGTCAAAACCTATGGAGTTCTCATCATGAACATTTGCAAACCTTCAGCGATTATTGTGCATTGTCTCATTGTGTTTGGTTTTCTTCACACCCTCAACTTCTAGAATTATGGACTATGTCATTGTCATGTGTGGAGAGTTTTACTACCCTTGGTATCTCACCTTCTTGGCTAGATATGAGTGTTATTTTCCTTCTCCCTGGAGCGTCGTGTTAACTATTAGAACCATCTAACCAATTCATGATTTTGCCCCAATATCAAGATTTCCTAGCTATTGAGTTTCACTCGTGAAAGGTCGAGATTAGATGACTTAGGATTTTTGTACATATCATGAACATGTTGATTTGAATGACAAAAAAAATGGTCGTAATTTTTTTAGTTCCCTCATATATGATCAATTACCAAAAAGTGTTAAGTTGTCTAAAATATGGTAATCTCATAAGCGTTCAATTATTTTCATCCTTATAGGCTTGTGGCATAGATTCCGTTCGTCAAGTAATGTTAAGAGTGTAATTTAACTTCGTGTATTTTGAATCCCATATCACATTCAAAGTGCTTAGAGTATTCCTATTCGGGGTCGACGGATTTTCCCTACACTTTAGAAAATGAGTGGTTCACGTACTTGAGTATTCCTCCTTTATGGTTCCTATTTCCCATGTACTACTTACTCTTATTCGTCATTTGTGTATTAATTGAGGTAGTCATAATGATTAACCATGTTAGTATTGTTAGTAGTAACATTTTCTGTCTCTTAGTATACAACCTCATAAAGTACTCTACCCAGTGCATTAATGGATTCTTGAAGAACTCCAACCTGATCTTGAACTTTGTTGTTCCTCATTGATTAGATCCCGATCCATTGAGCATTGTAAGTTTAGACGAGTCAAAGATAAAGCTTCACAGTGTGGTCACATATATGTTGGGTAGGTAATTTTATGGTCAGTTTATGAAAGCACATCTTAGGGTAATTATTAAGGGTCATCAAGGGTTTAGTGTGAGTGTACCCCTAAAAATGTTATGTGAGTTGATAATAAAAGTAACATGACTGTATTACACATTAGGTTGCAATAGGTGTATGATATTCCTCATAACTTGTTCCTCATGTACTTTGTGTTTCCATATGCTTATGTCTAAGAAGATAGTGATGAAAAAAAAATGTGGGTATGAATTGACTTGATTGAACCATATAATCATGGTAATATCCTATATGATGCACTACTAGCAAGACTCATGATGGCTTGGCTTCATATGGACTGTTGATTGAAATGAAATTATATTCTTGTTGATGAACACCTTTGCGATTACATTAATGGCTGGTAAGGACTATTATGAATACATGATTGTTTGTTTACTATGAACTGACATCCTTGATGGTATGATGCCAAGTTATGGAATTGTGGGTTATTTTTGTTATCATGAATTGCAATATCCGGTGGAGTGTAAATTGTACAGTGGAAGTTATAAAAAGGTAAAGTCAATGGATAGTTATCTCATGCAAGATGTTATATGTCATCCTTATTATGTATGTTTGGGAGTTGATATTATTTTTGAGAAGGTGTTATGATAATGCTTGTAAGTCGATAATGTCGCGTAGAAGGATAAATGTGTCGTGGAAGGAAAGTACTTTTGTTTGATTGAATACCAGTTAGTTTTGACTTGGAATGTACCATATAGGTATTTTGATGTAAAACTGTGCAGTCCATGTTCCGGTATCCATATGTTAATGTAGTTCTTATAATACTGGGACTAGGATTGTGAATATATACATTGTGGTGCTATGTACAGTTGTGGATGTGTGGTTAAGAAGATTTTGGTGATTCTCTGGCAGGTGGATAGGCCTAGTTACAAAGGAAACTCTGCCGAAATTTCTGAAAAATTTAGGAGTTTGTGAAAATTTTGAGACTGGAGGTAGGTTAGAAAAGAGATGTGTGTTGTTAAAGTGTTTGTGGAAGACTATACTCCTCATTCGAGGACGAATGATCCTAAGGGGGGAGAATGTAAGGCCCCCAGAAAATTTCGCTAAGTAATATAGGATTCTGTGGTGCCATGTAGGCTAATTATTATATTTTATGTGCTATGAACATGATGGACATCAATTAGACTTGATAAATATGAGTATGAGTCTTATGGTAAGTGGTATGAGGTCCAAATGGAAGCCTAAGTGTAAGCCAAATGGGAAAATTTTCGAAATAGGCCAAAATTCCAAATGGATTCGCATATAGCTCCACTTCAAAGGATCATATATAATTATGTATAAGGTTTTATGTGGTGTATAGCATATCAAATGAAAGCTCTTTGAGTCTAGTTTCCAACGCTTCAAACCGTTTGTCATTTGGACATTCCTACACAAAGTTATGATCAAATTACCAAAGGCTGGAAAATGCTGTCTTGTGTCAAATGTGCGACCGCATTCTTGTCGCATTGTTAACTTTGCGGTCGCATTTCTACCGCAAATTGAACCCGAGAAGCCCAGTTAATTCTTCTATTTTTATAGCCCGACCCCATTTCAATATATAGGCTTTGGGGTTCATTTTGGGGTTATTTCTTAGTGATTTTAGAGAGAGGTGAGAGTATTTTAGAGAGAGAAGGAGGAACCCAACATCTAAATCATCCAAATCTTGCATCAATCTTCAAGAATCAAGAACCCAATAGCAAGTTCTTCATCTAAGAGGTAAGATTCTATACCCTAGGGTTTAATTTCGAGTTTGGTGTATAAGATGAGTTATTGAGGTATGATTCTTGGGTTTATTAGTATTGTGTATACATGCATGTACAACTTAGGTTTATGGGAAGATTGTTAAACTTAAATAACTAAAGATTGGGTTAGGGAATGAAGGAAGTCTTAAAAAGGGGGTTCGAAATCAAGATGCTCAACTAGTGTTTGATAAATTGTTCAAATGAGCTAGTTTCGTGAATATCTTTCTAATATGTGTTAAATTTTGTTATGTTTCGTAGTAGATTGGAATTGCTAGAGTTTTTGGAGTGTTGTAGTAACTTAAGGAAAGCTCAATCGAGGTATGTATGGCTAACTTTGATTCTTGTGAAATCGCCCTTATGTGTGCAATTTGTTTGGCATGTGTTAATTTGAGAGATTGTGTGTAATTTGTTGATTTTGTTGTTGGGTATCTAATTGATGTTAAACTACATGTGGTGTGGTATGAAATATGAATTGAAAGATAATAAGAGAATTGGAATTGGTGAAGAATTGTGAATAATGGTTATGATGGCCTTTATGGCACCTTGTGGAAAAGAAACGAAACACTTGAGAATTGGTTTATTGTTGAAAGAGACGAAGCACTTGAATTGTGGAAAATTGTTGAACATACTTGTGTGAATATTTTTGATTATGGAAATATTGTAACTTGGTTGTGATATTGGCTTGATAAGTAATTGAGAACATGGAACAATGTGCAAGTTGCTTATTTGAACTTGTTGAAATTGTGTGTAGTACCTTATCTGCTGTTTGAAATTGTTGTGTTTTAAACTGTAAGGCGGGGTCGTGTTGCGCGCCGCAACGTGAGGAAATAAGGTGTGGGTTGGGGTGATAAGGGTGGCCGAGGTAATAAGGGTGGTCGGGGGCAATAAGGATGGAAAGCGATCGAAATCGCTATTGAAAATTGATACAAAAATCAATGATGTGAAATTGTGAAAGGAGACGGCAGGAGAGTTTGCAACCTGGGGGGCACTGATTGCCCCTATGTTTGACTACTTGCAATTTGTGTGGTTGATTGGTTGTTGTTCTATTTGTTTACCTTGAACGTGTTTGTGTTGAGGCTTATCTGAAATGAGTAAAAGGTGGAAAACATGGTTGGCCGGCTTGATTAGTTTTGATGTAATTTAATGGCTTGAGTTTACTTGGGACAAAGTTTGTCCATACATACCAGTACAATTCAAGTGTACTGACGTCCCTTTTGCCGGGGACGCTACATTCGTATTATGATTGTAGGTGAATCAGTAGCAGGTACTTCAGCTCATCGGCAGTAGCATCCTTCATCTTCCACTGCCCGTTTTGGTGAGCCCTTTCCTTTCGGGGCCCTACGTGGCTCATGCCACTCTTGTTTAGACTTTATTTTGATTTTGTGTAAGGTATAGCTGGAGCCTTGTTACCGGCAAGTATTGTATAGTCCTTTGTATCCTAGAGGTTCCATAGACATGTAAACTGTGGGATTCGAGGCTCATGTATATATTATGTTGGGCGTTGTAAAAACCGTAAACTTGTTAATGAATCACTCGCATGGTTATGTTTGTATATTGTGAAATCAGTTATAATTGGTAAGGTATTTGGTTAATGAGAAATAATCAACACGGGGGTAACACGTGGGAATGAAAGGCACCCAGGTCCGCTTGACTGGGGCTACCCGGTCAGGCGCCGGTCATGTCCCTCGATTTGGGGCGTGACACCGATGCGTCCCAGTGTGAACGTATGACATTACTCCCAATGCGATAAATAAACGGAAGGTCCTATTACTACAATCGTATAACATTACTCCCAATCTGTTATGACTACAATCGTATTAGTCAAATGGACTTATGTGGTTGTCGTAGGCCGATGCGTCCTAGTATATGAATTAAATCATACTCATTGATGGTCAATTAATAAATAACAACCATGATATATAAATGGAAGTCCAATGGACTTATGTGGTTGTCGTAGGCTGATGCGTCCTAGTATGTGGTTGTCGTAGGCCGATGCGTCCTACTTCAATTGATAACAACAAGGTCGGGAATCCAAACTAGAGTAAGAATTTGAGAAGTAAATGCGGAAGCAATAACAACAGGAATTGAACAACTAGAATTAAAGAGACGAAAATAAAGGATATGGGAAAGATTCAAGGAAAGAATTTCGAGAACTTTCAAGAACGCAAGTTCTATAGCCTTGACAAGATCCAAGTAACAACGTCTTGATTTATGAAAGAAATCAAACGCCTTTACATAAAAAGCAAATCAAAACAATAGATTCGGATCTTGACCACTTTACGAGTTACTTGAGACAACAATTAACACTAGTATTAATCGCCTTCTAAGAATACCACAAAGGAATCAAAGATATCACAAAAGAGAAGTAATCTTACTACCTTGAACTATGAACTAGTAAAGGTTGAAAGATAAATCTCAAAGCACAGGTAAAAAAGGTTCAAAAGAACTCTCAAAGTGATATACTCAATCAATAATAATCTGTCTTTTGAATGAGAAGAACATCCTATTTATAGGAGTACAAAGGCATAAAAATAACATTAAAAAACTAGGTGGGGTGGTTGTAATAGTAAACATAATTATTACAATAAGGTAGGTGGTTGCTAAAGTCAAAGAAAAGTCTTTGGTTAGGTGAGGGGCGGCCAAGACCCTTTGGGGCAGATTTGGGTCTTAAAACAACTAGTTTGGGCCATTTGTTTGGACTCCAATTGGGCTCCTTTTGTAGTACCTCCTTTTGGACTTCTTTTAAGCTCATTTTGAGCCATTTTGGTGTACTCCAAGGGCTGATTTGGGTGACCAAATCTTCCTCCTCTTGGACTTCAATTTGAGCTACCAAATAATTGTAAAACTTCAACAATTCTTCTCCTCTGGGCTGGAGCTCTTTCTCTACAATTAAAGGCTTCTTTATGTGCACTTGAAGTCCAATGATTGTGTTTTGAAATTCTTTAGCTTGACATCTTGTTAAAGGTCCTCTTTGAGATTGCAACGCTTCATCCTTGTACTTGAATAGAATTGAGCTGCCTAGGATGCTATCAACAATCGTATTACATTACTCCCAATCTGTTATGACTACTATCGTATTAGTCAAATGGACTTATGTGATTGGCGTAGGCCGATGCGTCCTATTATGAACGTATGACATTACTCCCAATACGATATATAAACAGAAGGTCCTATATGACTACAATCGTATTACATTATTCCCAATTTATTATGACTACAATCGTATTAGTGAAATGGACTTATGTGGCTGTCGTAGGCCGATGCGTCCTAGTATATGAATGAAATCATATTCATTTACGTTCAACTACTAAATAACAACCACGATATATAAATAGAAGTTCCTATGACTATAATCGTATTACTCCAATAGACTTATGTGGTTGTCGTAGGCCGATGCGTCCTACTACAATCGTATTACATTACTCCCAATCTATTATGACTACAATCGTATTAGTCAAATGGACTTATGTGATTGTTGTAGGCCGACGCGTCCTAGTATGAATGTATGACATTACTCCCAATACGATACATAAACGGAATGTCCTAAGACTACAATCGTATTACATTACTCCCAATCTGTTATGACTACAATCATATTAGTCAAATGGACTTATGTGATTTTGGTAGGCCGATGCGTCCTAGTATATGAATGAAATCATATTCATTCACGGTCAATTACTTAATAACAACCACGATATATAAAAGGAAGGTCCCATTAGTCAAATGGACTTATGTGGTTGTCGTAGGCCGATGCGTCCTGGTATATGAATGAAATTATATTTATTCACGGTCAATCACTAAATAACAACCACAATATATAAACGGAAGGTCCTATTACTACAATCGTATTACATTACTCCCAATCTGTTATGACTACAATCGTATTAGTCAAATGGACTTCTGTGGTTGTCGTAGGCCGATGCGTCCTAGTATATGAATGACATTATATTCATTCACGGTCAATTTCTAAATAACAACCACGATATATAAACGGAAGGTCCTATTACTACAATCGTATTACATTACTCCCAATCTGTTATGACTACAATCGTATTAGTCAAATGAACTTATGCGGTTGTCGTAGGCCGATGCGTCCTAGTATATCAATAAAATCATATTCATTCACAGTCAATTACTAAAATAACAACAACGATATATAAACGGAAGTTCCTATGACTAAATAACAACCACGATATATAAAAGGAAGGTCCCATTAGTTCATATACTAGGACGCATCGGCCTACGACAACCGCATAAGTCCATTGGACTAATACGATTGTAGTCATAAGAACTTCCGTTGATATATCGTGGTTGTTATTTAGTAATTGACCGTGAATGAATATGTTTTCATTCATATACTAGGACTCATCGGCTTACGACAACCACATAAGTCCATTAGACTAATACGATTGTAGTCATAACAGATTGGGAGCAATGTAACACGATTGTAGTAGGACGCATCGGCCTACGACAACCACATACTAGGATGCATCGGCCTACGACAACCACATAAGTCCATTTGACTAATACGATTGTACTCATAACAGATTGGGAGTAATGTAATACGATTGTTGATAGCATCCTAGGAAGCTCAATTCTATTCAAGTACAAGGATGAAGCGTTGCAATCTCAAAGAGGACCTTTAACAGGATGTCAAGCTAAAGAATTTCAAAACACGATCATTGGTCCTCAAGTACACATAAAGAGGCCTTTAATTGTCGAGAAAGAGCTCCAGCCCAGAGGAGAAGAATTGTTGAAGTTTTAGAATTATTTAGTAGTTCAAATTGAAGTCCAAGAGGAGGAAGATTTGGTCATCCAAATCTGCCCTTGGAGTACACCAAAATGGCTCAAAATGTGCTTAAAAGAAGTCCAAAAGGAGGTACTACAAAAGGAGCCCAATTGGAGTCCAAACAAATGGCCCAAACTAGTTGTTTTAAGGCCCAAATCTGCCCCAAAAGGTCTTGGCCGCCCCTCACCTAATTTAAGACTTTTCTTAGTCTTTAGCAACCACCTACCTTATTGTAATAATTATGCTTTCTATTACAACCGCCCCACCTAGTTTTTTAATGTTATTTTTATGCCTTTGTACTCCTATAAATAGGGTGTTCTTCTCCTTCATAAGACACATTATTATTGATTGAGTATATCATACTTTGAGAGTTCTTTTGAACCTTTGTTACTTGTGCTTTGAGATTTATCTTTCAACCTTTACTAGTTCATAGTTCAAGGTAGTAAGATTACTTATCTTTTGTGATATCTTTGATTCCTTTGTGGTATTCTTAGAAGGCGATTAATACTAGTATTAATTGTTGTCTCAAGTTACTCGTAAAGTGGTCAAGATCCGAATCTATTGTTTTGATTTGCTTTTTAAGTAAAGCCGTTTGATTTCTTTCATAAATCAAGACGTTGTTACTTTGATCTTGTCAAGGCTATAGAATTTGCGTTCTTGAAAGTTCTCGGAATTCTTTCCTTGAATCTTTCCCATATCCTTTATTTTTGTCTCTTTAATTCTAGTTGTTCAATTCATGTTGTTATTGCTTCCACATTTACTTCTCAACTTCTTACTCTAGTTTGGATTCCCGACCTACTTGTTATCAAGTGGTATTAGAGCGGTTCTATCAAGATTTCGTTCTTGATAATTCTTGGGATATCTTAAAAAAAAAAAAAAATTTAAAACAAGAAGAAATACAATTTTTTGCTCTCCAGCATATATCTTTTGTATCTAAGTTGTTTCCAAATATTAACAAAGAAAACAAGAATAGGGAACCTTGATTTTCTTACTCTTTGTATTCTACATATTTATATTCTTACCTTTTCGTTCGTGTCTTGTTTCAACCGAGCCTAAAAGCTCTAGGATTTGGTTCTTTCTTCTTTTATTTGTTCCCAAAAACAAAAGAAAAATCTGAGTTTTACTACTGAGAACTACATACAATGAAACATGGAGGCTCAGTGTCTTGTAGCAGGGTTATTCATGAAGTAAATAGGACACTGCATTATTTGGCTAAGGTAAGATATCCATGGCTCACTGGGATTCCAATGTTGTGGCCAGATATGATCAAATTCTTCGAGCAATACAAGCAAGTTATAGTGACAAGAAGAGTAACATGGCAGACTCCATATGATAGATGGTTCAAATACAACACTGATGGTGCATCGAGGGGGAATCCAGGCCTTAGCTCTTTTGGTTTTTGTGTGAGGGATCACAATGGAGATATGATTTTTGCTAGTGCAAGGGAGATAGGTGAAACAACAAACATAGTAGCAGAGGCAAAGGCAATAGTACATGGGTTGTCATACTGTGTGGAGAAGGAGTTACACCCATTGATCCTGGAAACTGACTCGTTGGTGATGAAAAAAGTGATTGAAGATGAATGGGAGGTACCATGGAGTATAGCAGCAGATGTGAAAAAGATCAAGGACTTCAAGAGGACATACAATGTCATATTTCAGCATGTACTAAGGGAGGGAAACACAGTAGCACACTATTTAGCTAACTTGGTTTTTTCTTTTGCAGGTACAATTAACTTTCATTCATTTCAAGAATTACCAGCTAAAGGAAAAGCATTGATCAACATGGACAAAGCTCAAATTCCTAATTTAAGAGTTCGGATTGCTAAAAGAAAAGCACCGGACTAATGGAGAGGCAACCATCGTCAGCACTGTGCTCATTAACTTACTGGAGGTTGTTAAATCACTGCTCAGTGGTATCAGCATGTATTCATGCTCAATCTGAGAGTGTTTTGATAATTTTCAGGAAGGGAGTGTGCACAGTAAAGGTTTCACTAGATGAGCAGATCAATTGTGAAAGCAATACATGTAGGAACATCATGAGCATTATTTGCAGGATCATTTGTTTTGGCATGGGAATTGAGATAGTATTAGCTATTCTAATTACCAGTAACATCAATTGGCTTCTGTTGATTTCACTGATTCATCGAAAAGGATTAAGTTTGAAGAATTTGCAGCACACCATAAAAATCATAACAATTCCTTGGAACTCACGATCATTCACAAACATGGTATGGTTTCTGAGCAATTTTGGACACTTTGACATGAGTTGCATTGGAAGATCAACTGTGCTATTGCTAGGCATGGTATGCACTCGAACTACATTGTCTCATCGAACAAGGACAGATATGAAAATGGAAGTTACAACAGCCATTTGGAATTCACGATTACATACTGTTATGATATGGCTGCTTTATATGTTTGGAATATGTTGGATATTGCTGTGTCATTTTCCAGCGGTATTAGTATGTTTTCATACTCAGTCTAGATGATATAGTAGTAGACAATATATATGTGCTATGGTTATTGCAGGAAATCGAGGCAAGAGGTGAAAAGCACACAGCCAGCATCATCATCAGCATCATTGGCTGGGCTTTCTGCATTGCAATGACAAAGATACAATAGCTTTTCATTGCAGTGAATTATCGGATGGGAAGTCAATTCTTGTTCCTATACTGTGGTACTCTTGGATCGACTTGATCATTTCCTATACTCCGCATACCTTGGCACCTGGTGAGAGCTTGAGTGGTGCTACATGGTACTTGAAATGGGCAGGAGAAGTCAATCATAGCTGCAGGACATGGAAATATTCATTTAGACTTCATGTTATAGATGATATTAGTTTTTTCTGATTAGATTCTATGTTTACATAGATTTATTTCACAGTCTACTGGTAGTAGCAGGACAAATTGTATCCTTTTGGACCCGGATTGGGATTTTTATTCGTTTATTTATATATTAGCCACTAGGTACAATGCCTAGTGGTATATTTTGCTAAAAAAAAAAAAAAAAAAAGAGAAAAAACAAAAACTACATACAAGTTGGGTTTAACTATAAATCTATAAAGTACTTTGTTCAAAGGTTATTCCAAGAGAAAAAAACAAAAAAAAGCTAATTTGTGTGATACAATTTTTAAAGATGTCACATACAGGTAGTGATAATGAACGAATGATTCTCCGAGAAGCTGAAATCAAAGCAAGGAATGATTTTACCTTGCAACTAATGCATCAACAATTTGAAAAGTCGAACTTACAGTATATCGAATGGAAGGAAGACAGTGGTAAAGTTATTTTTCAAACAAGAGCTAAAGTGATGTGTGATGTCTTAAGTTATACCCTTAGAATTGACAAAGCTTTTGGCTATAACTTAATTAGCACTTATATGGTTGAGAAATTGAACTTGTCTTGTGTTGAACATTTTGAACCCTACATGTTGAAAGGAGTAAAGGTAGATAAAAGAGTGTTATTGCCATTTTCTATTGGAAGGTACGAGGATGTGATTTGGTGTGATGTCATTCCCATGAATAATTTTCATATCTTGTTGGGAAGGCCATGGTATATCTATAGAAATGCTTCATATAGTATCCAAAAAAATAGATACTCTTTTGAGTTTAATGGGAAGAAACGCATTCTTGGTCCTTTGACTCCCTCACAAATTTGTAAAGATGAAAAAGATTGTTAAAGAGAATATGGAAAAAATACGAGAGAGAAATGAATGAGAGTCGTAAGGGTGTGCATGTTGACATTCCAAGAGAGGAAAAAGGAGAGGTTGTCTTGAATGAAAAGAGTGGGATGTCTAGTGAAGAAAAATGTGATCTTGAGAAGAAAGAAAAGAGAGAAGGCAATGAGATAAACATAGTCTATGAGGAGGAAAGGGAAAAATATGAGGGATTGAGAGAAGGAAAAGAACTCTTTAGTGAGAGAAAAGAGGCAAAGGGCGAGGAAAACATTAGTCTTGTGATAAAAGCCAAATAAAGTGGCAAGAAAAAAGTTACTTTACTTCCTAACCCATTAACTCTTTCCTGTTTTAGTTCTTTTGATTTTGTGCAGCCACGTGTTGAAATACCTTTTGAAAGGGGTAGTGAGGTGCAAGATATGGTGGCAAAAGATCCAATTGGATTGCAACATGAATTCGACAATATCAATTCTTGTTGGATCATGGAAGGATCGAATTCGAGGACGAATTCTTTTCAAGAAGAGGGGAATGATAGCATCCTAGGAAGCTCAATTCTATTCAAGTACAAGGATGAAGCGTTGCAATGTCAAAGAGGACCTTTATCAAGATGTCAAGCTAAAGAATTTCAAAACACGATCATTGGACTTCAAATACACATAAAGAAGCCTTTAATTGTCGAGAAAGAGCTCCAGCCCAGAGGAGAAGAATTGTTGAAGTTTTACAACTATTTAGTAGCTCAAATTGAAGTCCAAGAGGAGGAAGATTTGGTCACCCAAATCAGCCCTTGAAGTACACCAAAATGGCTCAAAATGAGCTTAAAAGAAGTCCAAAAGGAGGTACTACAAAAGGAGCCCAATTGGAGTCCAAACAAATGGCCCAAACTAGTTGTTTTAAGGCCCAAATCTGCCCCAAAAGGTCTTGGCCGCCCCTCACCTAATTTAAGACTTTTCTTAGTCTTTAACAACCACCTACCTTATTGTAATAATTATGCTTTCTATTACAACCACCCCATCTAGTTTTTTAATGTTAATTCTATGCCTTTGTACTCCTATAAATAGGGTGTTCTTCTCCTTCATAAAACACAATATTATTGATTGAGTATATCATACTTTGAGAGTTCTTTTGAACCTTTGTTACTTGTACTTTGATATTTATCTTTCAACCTTTAGTAGTTCATAGTTCAAGGTAGTAAGATTACTTCTCTTTTGTGATATCTTTGATTCCTTTGTGGTATTCTTAGAAGGTGATTAATACTAGTATTAATTGTTGTCTCAAGTTACTCGTAAAGTGGTTAAGCTCCGAATCTATTGTTTTGATTTGCTTTTTAAGTAAAGGCGTTTGATTTCTTTCATAAATCAAGACGTTACTTTGATCTTGTCAAGGCTATAGAACTTGCGTTCTTGAAAGTTCTCGGAATTCTTTCCTTGAATCTTTCCCATATCCTTTATTTTTGTCTCTTTAATTCTAGTTGTTCAATTCCTGTTGTTATTGCTTCCGCATTTACTTCTCAAATTCTTACTCTAGTTTGGATTCCCGACCTAGTTGTTATCAATTATAGTAGGACGCATCGGCCTACGACAACCACATAAGTCAATTTGACTAATACGACTGTAGTAGGACGCATCGGCCTATGACAACCACATAAGTCCATTGGACTAATACGATTGTAGTCATAGGAACTTCCATTTTTATATCGTGGTTGTGGTTGTCGTAGGCCGATGCGTCCTAGTATGTGAATGAAATCATATTTATTCACGGTCAATTACTAAATAACAACCACGATATATAAACGGAAGTTCCTATGACTACAATCGTATTAGTCCAATGGACTTATGTGGTTGTCGTAGGTCGATGCGTCCTAGTATATGAATGAAATAAAATTCATAGATTGTCAATTACTAAATAAGTCCACGATATATAAACGGAAGGTCCTATTACTACAATCGTATTAGTCAAATGGACATATGTGGTTGTCGTAGGCCGATGCGTCCTAGTATATGAATGAAATCATATTCATTCACAATCAATTACTAAATAAGAACCACAATATATAAACGGAAAGTCCTATTACTGCAATCATATTAGTCAAATGGACTTATATGGTTGTCGTAGGCTGATGCGTCCTACAATACGGATGAAATCATATTCATTCACAGTCAATTACTAAATAACAACCAAGATATATAATTCCATTGGACTAATACGATTGTAGTCATAACAGATTGGGAGTAATGTAATACGATTGTAGTAGGACGCATCGGCCTACGACAACCAACATACTAGGACGCATCGGCCTACGACAATCACATAAGTCAATTTGACATTAACGATTGTAGTCATAACAGATTGGGAGTAATGTAATACGATTGTAGTAGGACGCATCGGCCTACGACAACCACATAAGTCCATTGGACTAATATGATTGTAGTCATAGAAACTTCCGTTTATATATCCTGGTTGTTATTTATTAATTGACCGTCTATGAATATTATTTCATTCATATACTAAGACACATGGGCCTACGACAACCACATAAGTCCATTTGACTAATATGATTGTAGTCATAACAGATTGGGAGTAATGTAATATGATTATAGTAGGATGCATCAGCCTACGACAACCACATAAGTCCATTCGACTAATACGATTGTAGTCATAGGAACTTCCGTTTATATATCGTGGTTGTTATTTAGTAATTGACCATCTATGAATATTATTTCATTCATATACTAGGACGCATCGGCCTACGACAACCACATAAGTCCATTTGACTAATACGATTATAGTCATAACAGATTGGGAGTAATGTAATACGATTGTAGTAGGACGCATAGGCCTACGACAACCACATAAGTCCATCTGACTAATACGATTGTAGTAATAGGACCTTCCGTTTATATATCGTGGTTGTTATTTAGTAATTGACCGTGAATGAATATGATTTCATTCATATACTAAGATGCATCGGCCTACGACAACCATATAAGTCCAGGTGACTAATACGATTGTAGTCATAACAGATTGGGAGTAATGTAATACGATTGTAGTAGGACGCATCGGCCTACGACAACCACATAAGTCCATTTGACTAATACGATTGTAGTCATAGGACCTCCGTTTATATATCATGGTTGTTATTTAGTAATTGACCGTGAATGAATATAATTTCATTCATATACTAGGACACATCGGCCTACGACAACCACATAAGTCCATTTGACTAAAACGATTGTAGTCATAACAGATTGGGAGTAATGTAATACGATTGTAGTACCTTCCGTTTATATATCGTGGTTGTTATTTAGTAATTGACCGTCTATGAATATTATTTCATTCATATACTAGAACGCATCTGCCTAGGACAACCACATAAGTCCATTTGACTAATATGATTGTAGTCATAGGAACTTCCGTTTATATATCGTGGTTGTTATTTAGTAATTGACCGTGAATGAATATATGATTTCAATCATATACTAGGACACATCGGCCTACGACAACCACATAAGTCCATTTGACTTATACGATTGTAGTCATAACAGATTGGGTGTAATGTAATACGATTGTGGTAATAGGACCTTCCGTTGACTTATGTGGTTATCGTAGGCCGATGCTTCTTAGTATATGAATGAATATATCGTATTCATACTAACTAACAATCGTATTTGTAGTAGGACGCATCGGCCTACGACAACCACATAAGTCCATTTGACTAATACGATTGTAATCATAGTTCAAGGTAGTTAGATTACTTCTCTTTTGTGATATCTTTCATTCCTTTCTGGTATTCTTAGAAGGCGATTAATACTAGTATTAATTGTTGTCTCAAGTTACTCGTAAAGTAGTCAAGATCTGAATCTATTATTTTGATTTGCTTTTTAAGTAAAGGCATTTCTTTCATAAATCAAGACGTTGTTACTTTGATCTTGTCAAGGCTATAGAACTTGTGTTCTTGAAAGTTCTCGGAATTCTTTCCTTGAATCTTTCCCATATCCTTTATTTTCGTCTCTTCAATTCCTGTTGTTATTGATTCCACATTTACTTCTCAAATTCTTACTCTAGTTTGGATTTCCGACCTAGTTGTTATCAAGTGGTATCAGAGCGGTTCTATCAAGATTTCGTTCTCGATAATTATTGGGATATTTTGAAAAAAAAAATAAAAGACAATTTAAAACAAGAAGAAATACAATTGCTTGCTCTCCAGGATATATCTTTTGTATCTAAGTGTTTCCAAAAATTAACAAAGGAAACAAGAAGTGGGGATCCTTGATTTTCTTACTCTTTGTATTCTGTACATTTATATTCTTTCCTTTTCGTTCGTGTCTTGTTTCAACCGAGCCTGAAATTTCTTGGATTTGGTTCTTTCTTCTTTTATTTTTTTCCAAAACAAAAGAAAAATCTGAGTTTTACTACTGAGAACTACATACAAGTTGGGTTTAACTATAAATCTATAAAGTACTTTGTTCAAAGGTTATTCCGAGAGGGAAAAAAAATTAATTTGTGTGATACAATTTTTAAAGATGTCACATACAGGTAGTGATAATGAACGAATGGTTCTCCAAGAAGCTGAAATCAAAGCAAGGAATGATTTTACCTTGCAAACCATGCATCAACAATTTGAAAAGTCGAACTTACAGTATATAGAATGGAAGGAAGACAATGGTAAAGTTATTTTTCAAACAAAAGCTAAAGTGATATGTGTGTGATATCTTAAGTTATACCCTTAGAATTGACAAAGCTTTTGGCTATAACTTAATTAGCACTTATATGGTTGAGAAATTGAACTTGTCTTGTGTTGAACATTTTGAACCCTACATGTTGAAAGGAGTAAAGGTAGATAAAAGAGTGTTATTGCCATTCTCTATTGGAAGGTATGAGGATGTGATTTGGTGTGATGTCATTCCCATGAACAATTTTCATATCTTGTTGGGAAGGCCATGGTATATCTATAGAAATGCTTCGTATAGTATCCAAAAAAATAGATACTCTTTTGATTTTAATGGGAAGAAATGCATTCTTGGTCCTTTGACTCCGTCACAAATTTGTAAAGATGAAAAGATTGTTAAAGAGAATATGGAAAAATACGGGAGAGAAAAGAATGAGAGTCGTAATGGAGTGCATGTTGACATTCCAAGAGAGGAAAAGCAAAAGGTTGTCTTGAGTGAAAAGAGCGGGATGTCTAGTGAAGAAAAGTGTGATCTTGAGAAGAAAGAAAAGAGGGGATGCAATGAGATAAACATAGTCTATGAGTAGAGAGAGAAAAACATGTGGGATTGAGTGAAGGAAAAGAACTCTTTAATGAGAGAAAAGAGGCTAAGGGGAGGAAAACATTAGTCTTGTGATAAAAGCCAAAGAAAGTAGCATGAAAAAAGTTTCTTTACTTCCTAACCCCTTAACTCTTTCCTGTTTTAGTTCTTTTGATTTTGTGCAGCCACGTGTTGAAATACCTTTTGAAAGGGGTAGTGAGATGCAATATATGGTGGCAAAGGATCCAATTGGATTGCAACATGAATTCGGCAATATCAATTCTTGTTGGATCGTGGAAGATAAAAGCTTGGTTAAAGTCTGTGTTATTGAACCTTTTAACTATTTTGATTCTTATTTACAAGGTTATGACACGAAGTTTCCTAAAATCATTACTAAGTTAGAGCCATTGCATAAAAGAATACAAGGTGATGATGTTCTATTTGTAAATAAGTCCTAGTATGGTATGTATAATTGGTTTATTTGCATTCTTGGTCTTTCTAGAACACCTAAAATATTTTTCGAGGTAATGAATTATACTCTTATATCTTATGTTGGTGACTTTATAATTTTTGTGGATGATGATAGTTTGATGCACATCAAGTCATTAACTGTAATATCTAAGTTAAAGTGCAAGAATAATTTACTTCTTTTTGATATTATGTATGACATAGATGATCACGTAATCCAACTTTATGAAAAGATGCATGAAATTAATGAGAAGAGGCTTGCGAATGAGTTAAATATTTCTTCTTCTCTTATTCACGTGGTTAATGATTTTTCATATGATAAATTGCTAGAATGTGATTGTTGTGGTATGATGTGGAGTCGTTCTTCAAGTCATGTTTATTGTGAGCTTGTAAAAGTATTTGTTATTAGTAAAGTGGATAAGAATGATGGTTGTAACATTTGTGATCAAGTACTCTTTCAAGAAGAGAAATCCTTGAAATACTTGAAAGGTCAAGGTAAGCTTAGTTGAAGGCATGCTAAGTGGGTTGAATTCACTGAAACTTTTCCTTATGTAATTTCTTACAAACAAGGGAAAGAGAATGTTGTTGATAATGCACTTTCAAGAAGGTATGTCTTAGTTTCTACCCTCACTTATAAATTGATGGGTTTTGATCAAATCAAGGAACTTTATACTAATGATATTGCTAGTCTTGATGGTAGGAAAAAGGCTGAGATGATGAAAAAAATTCATGAGCAAACAAAGCTTGCAATTGAGAAGAAAAATGAGCAAACCGCCTTAAGAAAGAATAATGGTCGAAAACAAGTTATTTTTAACCCTAGAGATTTAGTTTGGGTTCACTTTAAAAAGGAGAGATTTTCTTCCAAAAGAAAGTCGAAGTTGCATCCTAGAGGAGATGACGCTTTTCAAGTCCTTGAAAGGATTGGAAACAATTCTTACAAGTTGGACCTTCCTGGTGAGTTTCAAGTAAGTGCTACATTCAATGTTGCTGACTTATCTTTGTTTGACGTAGGATCGAATTCGGGGACGAATTCTTTTCAAGAAGAGGGTAATGATAGAATCACTGATAAGGATAGAGTTTTGGACGATCCAAGAAGGCCATTTACAATATCTCAAGCTAAGGAATTGCAAACTAAGGTTGCTGGACTTCAATGGCAAATAAAGAAGCTTCTAACTATTGAGGAAGAGCTCATGCCCAAAGGAGAATAGTTGTCAAAGTTTTACAACTATTTGGTTGCTCAAATTGAAGTCCAAGAGGAGGAAGATTTGGTCAGCCAAATCAGCCCTTGGAGTTACCAAATGGGCTCAAAATGAGCTTAAAAGAATTCCAGAAATAGGTGTTACAAGAGTAGCCCAATTGGAGTCCAAACAAATGGCCCAAAACTAGTTGTTTTAAGGCCCAAATCTGCCCCAAAGGGTCTTTTTTTTTTTTTTTTTTTTTTTTTGCAAAATATACCACTAGGCATTGTACCTAGTGGCTAATATATAAATAAACGAATAAAAATCCCAATCCGGGTCCAAAATGATACAATTTGTCCTGCTACTACCAGTAGACTGTGAAATAAATCTATGTAAACATAGAATCTAATCAGAAAACTAATATCATCTATAACATGAAGTCTAAATGAATATTTCCATGTCCTGTAGCTATGATTGACTTCTCCTGCCCATTTCAAGTACCATGTAGCACCACTCAAGCTCTCACCAGGTGCCAAGGTATGCGGAGTGTAGGCAATGATCAAGTCGATCCAAGAGTACCACAGTATAGGAACAAGAATTGACTTCCCATCCGATAATTCACTGCAATGAAAAGATATTGTCTCAATCACCTTTAGTATATGTTGCCCTTGTACATTGTATACTACTATGTCACCTCCAGAATGAGTGTGGAACCACACTAATACCACTGAAAAATGACATAATAATATCCAATATATTCCAAACACATAAATAAGCCATATCTTGACACTAGTCGATCGTGAGCTCCAAGTATCTGTTGTAGCTTCCATGTTGTATGCCATGATTGTTGATATTCGATGAACTAGTGTAATTGAATCAAACCAAGTGAACGTGTCCCTTGAGCTATCTAACAGTGACATCTTTGTCATTGCAATGCAGAAAAGCCCAACCAATGATGCTGATGATGATGCTGCCTGTGTGCTTTTCACCTCTTGCCTCGATTTCCTGCAATAACCATAGCACATATATATTGTCTACTACTATATCATCTCCAGACTGAGTATGAAAACATACTAATACCACTGGAAAATGACACAGCAATATCCAACATATTCCAAACATATAAAGCAGCCATAACATAACAGTATGTAATCGCGAATTCCAAATGGCCGTTGTAACTTCCATTTTCATATATGTCCTTGTTCGATGAGACAATGTAGTTCGAGTGCATACCATGCCTAGCAATAGCACAATTGATCTTCCAATGCAACTCATGTCAAAGTGTCCAAAACTGCTCAGAAACCATACCATGTCTGTGAATGATCGTGAGTTCCAAGAAATTGCTATGATTTTTATGGTGTGCTGCAAAACCTTCAAACTTAATCCTTTTCGATGAATCGGTGAAATCAACAGAAGCCAATTGATGTTACTGGTAATTAGAATAGCTAATACTATCTCCATTCCCATGCCAAAACAAATGATCCTGCAAATAATGCTCATGATGTTCCTGCATGTATTGCTTTCACAATTGATCTGCTCATCTAGTGAAACCTTTACTGTGCACACTCCCTTCCTGAAAATTATCAAAACACTCTCAGATTGAGCATGAATACATGCTGATACCACTCAGCAGTGATTTAACAACCTCCAGTAAGTTAATGAGCACAGTGCTGACGATGGTTGCCTCTCCATTAGTCTGGTGCTTTTCTTTTGGCAATCCGAACTCTTAAATTAGGAATTTGAGCTTTGTCCATGTTGATCAATGCTTTTCCTTTAGCTGGTAATTCTTGAAATGAATGAAAGTTAACTGTACCTGCAAAAGAAAAAACCAAGTTAGCTAAATAGTCTGCTACTGTGTTTCCCTCCCTTAGTACATGCTGAAATATGACATTGTATGTCCTCTTGAAGTCCTTGATCTTTTTCACATCTGCTGCTATACTCCATGGTACCTCCCATTCATCTTCAATCACTTTTTTCATCACCAACGAGTCAGTTTCCAGGATCAATGGGTGTAACTCCTTCTCCACACAGTATGACAACCCATGTACTATTGCCTTTGCCTCTGCTACTATGTTTGTTGTTTCACCTATCTCCCTTGCACTAGCAAAAATCATATCTCCATTGTGATCCCTCACACAAAAACCAAAAGAGCTAAGGCCTGGATTCCCCCTCGATGCACCATCGGTGTTGCATTTGAACCATCTATCATATGGAGTCTGCCATGTTACTCTTCTTGTCACTATAACTGGCTTGTATTGCTCGAAGAATTTGATCATATCTGGCCACAACATTGGAATCCCAGTGAGCCATGGATATCTTACCTTAGCCAAATAATGCAGTGTCCTATTTACTTCATGAATAACCCTGCTACAAGACACTGAGCCTCCATGTTTCATTGTATTTCTCCTCTTCCATATCTCCCATAGAATAACTGCAGGGACTGCCTGAAACAAAGGTTTCAGCTTGGGACAACATTTAGCATTCCACCACTCCCTTATAATTTGATGCACTTGTATCATGTTGATCATTAAACCTGCAGCTGGCTAAATGTACTCCACACGTTTTGTGCAGTATCACTGTGCAAGAAAAGATGCTGAAAAGAGTCTTCTCTAGGTGAAAGACAGCACCAACATTTAGAAACCACCATATATCCTCCATTTCTCCATATATCATCTGTTGGAACCTTTCCTTTCCAAACTCTCCAGCAAAAGAATGAGATTTTGAAGGGCAATCCTTTTGTCCATAGCCTTGCATATTCTGAACTAACTGGTTCTCTATGTCTCAGTATTTTCCAAGCACTACTCACTGTAAATTTTCCCGATGTTGAAGGCATCCACCTTGGAGTGTCCCAGTACGCATCAGTAGGCATAAACTGTACTTCTTCTCGGATGTGATTTACAATATCTGCCCCAAAGGGTCTTGGCCGCCCCTCACCTAACCAAAAACTTTTCTTAGACTTTAGCAACCACCTACCTTATTGTAATAATTGTGTTTTCCACTACAACCACCCCACCTAGTTTTTAATGTTATTTTTATGCCTTTGTACTCCTATAAATAGGGTATTCTTGTACTTCATAAGACAGATTATTATTGATTGAGTATATCATACTTTGAGAGTTCTTTTGAACCTTTGTTACTTGTGCTTTGAGATTTATCTTTCAACCTTTACTTGTTCATAGTTCAAGGTAGTAAGATTACTTCTCTTTGTGATATCTTTGATTCCTTTGTGGTATTCTTAGAAGGCGATTAATACTAGTATTAATTGTTGTCTCAAGTTACTCGTAAAGTAGTCAAGATCCGAATCTATTGTTTTGATTTGCTTTTTAAGTAAAGGCGTTTGATTTCTTTCATAAATCAAGACGTTGTTACTTTGATCTTGTCAAGGCTATAAAACTTGCGTTCTTGAAAGTTCTCGGAATTCTTTCCTTGAATCTTTCCTATATCCTTTATTTTCGTCTCTTTAATTCTAGTTGTTCAATTCCTGTTGTTATTGATTCCACATTTACTTCTCAAATTCTTACTCTAGTTTGGATTCCCGACCTAGTTGTTATCAAGTGGTACCAGATCGGTTCTATCAAGATTTCGTTCTTGATAATTCTTGGGATATTTTGAAAAAAAAAAATAAAAAAAAAATGAAAGCCAATTTAAAAAAAGAAGAAATACAATTGCTTGCTCTCCAGGATATATCTTTTGTATCTAAGTGTTTCCAAAAATTAACAAAGGAAACAAGAAGTGGGGATCCTTGATTTTCTTACTCTTTGTATTCTGTACATTTATATTCTTTCCTTTTCGTTCGTGTCTTGTTTCAACCGAGCCTAAAATTTCTTGGATTTGGTTCTTTCTTCTTTTATTTATTCCCAAAACAAAAGAAAAATCTGAGTTTTACTACTGAGAACTACATACAAGTTGGGTTTAACTATAAATCTATAAAGTACTTTGTTCAAAGGTTATTCCGAGAGGGAAAAAAACTAATTTGTGTGATACAATTTTTAAAGATGTCACATACAGGTAGTGATAATGATCGAATGGTTCTCCAAGAAGCTGAAATCAAAGCAATGAATGATTTTACCTTGCAAACCATGCATCAACAATTTGAAAAGTCGAACTTACAGTATATAGAATGGAAGGAAGACAATGGTAAAGTTATTTTTCAAACAAGAGCTAAAGTGATGTGTGATATCTTAAGTTATACCCTTAGAATTGACAAAGCTTTTGGCTATAACTTAATTAGCACTTATATGGTTGAGAAATTGAACTTGTCTTGTGTTGAACATTTTGAACCCTACATGTTGAAAGGAGTAAAGGTAGATAAAAGAGTGTTATCGCCATTCTCTATTGGAAGGTATGAGGATGTATTCGAAGGTATGAGGATGTGATTTGGTATGATGTCATTCCCATGAATAATTTTCATATCTTGTTGGGAAGGCCATGGTATATCTATAGAAATGCTTCGTATAGTATCCAAAAAAATAGATACTCTTTAGAGTTTAATGGGAAGAAATTGCATTCTTGGTCCTTTGACTCCGTCACAACTTTGTAAAGATGAAAAGATTGTTAAAGAAAATATGGAAAAATACGAGAGGGAAAAGAATGAGAGTCATAAGGGAGTGCATGTTGACATTCCAAGAGAGGAAAAACAAAAGGTTGTCTTGAGTGAAAAGAGCGGGATGTCTAGTGAAGAAAAGTGTGATCTTAAGAAGAAAGAAAAGAGGGGATGCAATGAGATAAACATAGTCTATGAGGTAGAGAGAGAAAAACATGAGGGATTAGTGAAGGAAAAGAACTCTTTAATTAGAGAAAAGAGGCTAAGGGCGGGGAAAACATTAGTCATGTGATAAAAGCCAAAGAAAGTAGCATGAAAAAAGTTTCTTTACTTCCTAACCCCTTAACTCTTTCCTGTTTTAGTTCTTTTTATTTTGTGCAGCCACGTGTTGAAATACATTTTGAAAGGGGTAGTGAGATGCAATATATGGTGGCAAAGGATCCAATTGGATTGCAACATGAATTCGGCAATATCAATTCTTGTTGGATCGTGGAAGATAAAAGCTTGGTTAAAGTCTGTGTTCTTGAACCTTTTAACTATTTTGATTCTTATTTACAAGGTTATGACACGGAGTTTCCTAAAATCATTACTAAGTTAGAGCCATTGCATAAAAGAATACAAGGTGATGATGTTCTATTTGTAAATAAGTCCAAGTATGGTATGTATAATTGGTTTATTTGCATTCTTGGTCTTTCTAGAACACCTAAAGTATTTTTCGAGGTAATGAATTATACTCTTATATCTTATGTTGGTGACTTTATAATTTTTGTGGATGATGATAGTTTGATGCACATCAAGTCATTAACTGTAATATCTAAGTTAAAGTGCAAGAATAATTTGCTTCTTTTTGATATTATGTATGACATAGATGATCACGTAATCCAACTTTATGAAAAGAGGCATGAAATTAATGAGAAGAGGCTTGCGAATGAGTTAAATATTTTGATAACAACTAGGTCGGGAATCCAAACTAGAGTAAGAATTTGAGAAGTAAATGCGGAAGCAATAACAACAGGAATTGAACAACTAGAATTAAAGAGACGAAAATAAAGGATATGGGAAAGATTCAAGGAAAGAATTCCGAGAACTTTCAAGAACGCAAGTTCTATAGCCTTGACAAGATCAAAGTAACAACGTCTTGATTTATGAAAGAAATCAAATGCCTTTACTTAAAAGCAAATCAAAACAATAGATTCGGATCTTGAACACTTTACGAGTAACTTGAGACAACAATTAATACTAGTATTAATCGCCTTCTAAGAATACCACAAAGGAATCAAAGATATCACAAAAGAGAAGTAATCTTACTACCTTGAACTATGAACTAGTAAAGGTTGAAAGATAAATCTCAAAGCACAAGTAACAAAGGTTCAAAAGAACTCTCAAAGTATGATATACTCACTCCATAATAATGTGTCTTATCAAGGAGAAGAACACCCTATTTATAGGAGTACAAAGGCATAAAAATAACATTAAAAACTAGATGGGGTGGTTGTAGTGGAAAACACAATTATTACAATGAGGTAGGTGGTTGCTAAAGTCTAAGAAAAGTCTTTGGTAGGTGAGGGGCGGCCAAGACCCTTTGGGGCAGATTTGGGCCTTTAAACAACTAGTTTTGGGCCATTTGTTTGGACTCCAATTGGGTTGCTCTTGTAACACCTCTTTCTGGAACTCATTTAAGCTCATTTTGAGCCCATTTGGTGACTCCATGGGCAGATTTGGGTAACCAAATCTTCCTCCTCTTGGACTTCAATTTGAGCAACCAAATAGTTGTAAAACTTCGACAACTCTTCTCCTTTGGGCATGAGCTCTTCCTCCATAGTTAGAAGCTTCTTTATTTGCCATTGAAGTCCGAGCAACCTTAGTTTGCAATTCCTTAGCTTGAGATCTTGTAAATGGCCTTCTTTGAGCTTCCAAAACTCTATCCTTATCAGTGATGCTATCATTCCCCTCTTCTTGAAAAGAATTCGTCCCCGAATTCGATCCTACGTCAAACAAAGATAAGTCAGCAACATTGAATGTAGCACTTACTTGAAACTCACCAGGAAGGTCCAACTTGTAAGCATTGTTTCCAATCCTTTCAAGGACTTGAAAGGGGCCATCTCCTCTAGGATGCAACTTTGACTTCCTTTTGGAAGGAAATCTCTCCTTTCTAAAGTGAACCCAAACTAAATCTCCAGGTTTAAAAATAACTTGTTTTCGACCCTTATTCTTTCTCAAGGCGGTTTGCTCATTTTTCTTCTCAATTGCAAGCCTTGTTTGCTCATGAATTTTTTTCATCATCTCAGCCTTCGTCCTACCATCAAGACTAGCAATATCATTAGTAGGTAATGGTAATAAATCAAGTGGAGTAAAGGGATTAAAGCCATAAACAACTTCAAAAGGAGACATACCTGTAGAAGAATGGATTGTTCTATTGTAAGCAAATTCAATCATAGGTAAGTGATCTTCCCATAAAGTTAATTTACCTTTCAAAACAGCCCTCAACATGTTTTCTAAGGTTCTATTAACTACTTCAGTTTGTCCATCAGCTTGTGGGTGACAAGAAGTGGAAAACAACAGTTTAGTGCCTAACTTCCCCCAAAATACACGCCAGAAGTGACTCAAAAACTTTGCATCCGTATCACTAACAATAGTTCTAGGTATACCATGCAATTTCACAATCTCTTTTACAAAAAGATTAGCAACATGTGAGGCATCATTAGTCTTTAAACAAGGAATAAAACGAGCCATCTTGGAGAACCTACCTACCACAACAAATATACTATCCTTACCATACCTTGTTCTAGGCAAACCTAACACAAAATCCATAGATATATCAATCCAAGGTGAAGTAGGAACAGGTAATGGCGTGTAAAGACCATGTGGTAACACTTTAGATTTAGCTTGTTTACATTTCAAACACTGTGTGCACATTCTTTCAACATCTTTTCTCATTCCAGGCCAAAAGAAATTTTCAGCAAGTATGTCTAATGTCTTTGGGACCCCAAAGTGTCCCATATGCCCTCCACAATGTGCTTCCCTTACAAATACTTCACGTAAAGAGCTATTAGGGATACACAACTTATTTTCCTTAAAGAGAAACCCATCTTGTAGGTTAAACCTATCAAGAGGACCCAACTTACAATCTGCAAAAGTTTTGCCAAAATCAACATCATTAGCATAAAGTTCCTTGATTTGATCAAAACCCATCAATTTAGAAGTGAGGGTAGAAACTAAGACATACCTCCTTGAAAGTGCATCAGCAACAACATTCTCTTTCCCTTGTTTGTAAGAAGTTACATAAGGAAAAGTTTCAATAAATATAACCCACTTAGCATGCCTTCTACTAAGCTTACCTTGACTTTTCAAGTATTTCAAGGATTCATGGTCAGTTTTAATGACAAACTCCCTTGGCCACAAGTAATGTTGCCATGTGGCTAAAGCCCTTACCAAAGCATAAAGCTCTTTGTCATAAGTTAAATAGTTTAATGTGGCTCCATTCAACTTCTCACTAAAGTAGGCAATAGGTTTAGAATCTTGCATCAAAACAACACCTATACCCTTGCCAGAAGCATCAAATTCAATTTCAAAAGATTTAGAAAAATCAGGCAATTGTAATAACGGAGCAGAACATAACTTTTCTTTCAACAAGTTAAAAGCATCATCTTGTTCTTTTCTCCATTTAAAAATCCTATCCTTTTTGATAACTTCAGTTAAAGGAGAAGCAATGGTGCTAAAGTCTCTCACAAACCTCCTATAAAAACTAGCAAGTCCATGAAAACTCCTAACTTCAGTTACACTCTTAGGTTTAGGCCATTCTTTAATTGCTTTGATTTTCTCTTCATCAACCTCAACACCCTTAGAGCTAACCACAAAACCCAAAAAAATCACACGATCCACATAAAAAGTACACTTTTTAAGATTAGCAAATAACAAGTGCTTTCAAAGAACTTCAAAAACTTGTCTTAGGTGTTCTACATGCTCTTCTAAAGTATTAGAGAAGACCAAGATATCATCGAAGTACACCACAACAAATTTTCCATGAAAATCCTTAAAAACATGATTCATTAATCTCATGAAAGTGCTAGGTGCATTAGTCAAGCCGAAAGGCATAACTAACCACTCATAAAGCCCATATTTGGTCTTAAAAGCAGTTTTCCATTCATCTCCTGGATTCATTCGAATCTGATGGTAACCACTTTTTAGATCAATTTTGGAAAAGATTTTGGATCCATGTAATTGATCCAACATGTCATCAAGACGAGGAATAGGGTGGCGATACTTTACCGTAATCTTGTTGATTGCTCTACAATCCACGCACATCCTCCAAGTTCCATCCTTTTTGGGTACCAATAGGACCGGAACAGAGCAAGGGCTCATGCTCTCTCTCACAAAGCCTTTCTCAAGCAACTCCTCAACTTGCCTTTGAAGTTCCTTTGTCTCTTCTGGATTACTCCTATAGGCTGGCCTATTTGGGATTTGTGATCCAGGTACAAAATCAATTTGATGCTCAATGCCACGTAAAGGTGGCAATCCACTAGGAATATCTTCTGGAAAGACATCTTCAAAATCCTGCAAAAGACAAGAAATACTACTTGGCAAAGAAGAAGTTAGCAACTCAGAGTTAATCAAAGCCTCTTTGTAAGTAAGTAGTATTATGGGCAGCCCCTCTTTTCTGGCATTTAAACACTCTTTGGCTTTTATATAGAAACTCTCTCTTTTTCTTTCCTTAGCCTCTTTCCTCTCACCAAGACTGTCTATATTTTTATTCGAACCCTCTTTTATCTATTCTCTCAAATTGCTGTCCTCTCTCTCTTTCTTTTCTTTTTCCTCAAGCTCACTTTTTATCCCTCCCCTTGACTTTCCCATTGTTTCCTTTAATCTCTTCTGATCTTCAAACACTTGAGAAGGAGATAAAGGTGCAAGAGTAAATTTCCTGCCATTTAGTTCAAGCGAATATCTATTCTTTCTCCCATCATGAAAAACATTCCCGTCATACTGCCAAGGATGAAAAATCTCATTCTTTTGCTGGAGAGTTTGGAAAGGAAAGGTTCCAACAGATGATATATGGAGAAATGGAGGATATATGGTGGTTTCTAAATGCTGGTGCTGTCTTTCACCTAGAGAAGACTCTTTTCAGCATCTTTTCTTGCACAGTGATACTGCACAAAAAGTGTGGAGTACATTTAGCCAGGCTGCAGGTTTAATGATCAACATGATACAAGTGCATCAAATTATAAGGGAGTGGTGGAATGCTAAATGTTGTCCCAAGCTGAAACCTTTGTTTCAAGCAGTCCCTGCAGTTATTCTATGGGAGATATGGAAGAGGAGAAATACAATGAAACATGGAGGCTCAGTGTCTTGTAGCAGGGTTATTCATGAAGTAAATAGGACACTGCATTATTTGGCTAAGGTAAGATATCCATGGCTCACTGGGATTCCAATGTTGTGGCCAGATATGATCAAATTCTTCGAGCAATACAAGCCAGTTATAGTGACAAGAAGAGTAACATGGCAGACTCCATATGATAGATGGTTCAAATGCAACACCGATGGTGCATCGAGGGGGAATCCAGGCCTTAGCTCTTTTGGTTTTTGTGTGAGGGATCACAATGGAGATATGATTTTTGCTAGTGCAAGGGAGATAGGTGAAACAACAAACATAGTAGCAGAGGCAAAGGCAATAGTACATGGGCTGTCATACTGTGTGGAGAAGGAATTACACCCATTGATCCTGGAAACTGACTCGTTGGTGATGAAAAAAGTGATTGAAGATGAATGGGAGGTACCATGGAGTATAGCAGCAGATGTGAAAAAGATCAAGGACTTCAAGAGGACATACAATGTCATATTTCAGCATGTACTAAGGGAGGGAAACACAGTAGCAGACTATTTAGCTAACTTGGTTTTTTCTTTTGCAGGTACAGTTAACTTTCATTCATTTCAAGAATTACCAGCTAAAGGAAAAGCATTGATCAACATGGACAAAGCTCAAATTCCTAATTTAAGAGTTCGGATTGCCAAAAGAAAAGCACCAGACTAATGGAGAGGCAACCATCGTCAGCACTGTGCTCATTAACTTACTGGAGGTTGTTAAATCACTGCTCAGTGGTATCAGCATGTATTCATGCTCAATCTGAGAGTGTTTTGATAATTTTCAGGAAGGGAGTGTGCACAGTAAAGGTTTCACTAGATGAGCAGATCAATTGTGAAAGCAATACATGCAGGAACATCATGAGCATTATTTGCAGGATCATTTGTTTTGGCATGGGAATGGAGATAGTATTAGCTATTCTAATTACCAGTAACATCAATTGGCTTCTGTTGATTTCACCGATTCATCGAAAAGGATTAAGTTTGAAGGTTTTGCAGCACACCATAAAAATCATAACAATTTCTTGGAACTCACGATCATTCACAGACATGGTATGGTTTCTGAGCAGTTTTGGACACTTTGACATGAGTTGCATTGGAAGATCAATTGTGCTATTGCTAGGCATGGTATGCACTCGAACTACATTGTCTCATCGAACAAGGACATATATGAAAATGGAAGTTACAACAGCCATTTGGAATTCGCGATTACATACTTGTTATGTTATGGCTGCTTTATATGTTTGGAATATGTTGGATATTGCTGTGTCATTTTCCAGTGGTATTAGTATGTTTTCATACTCAGTCTGGAGATGATATAGTAGTAGACAATATATATGTGCTATGGTTATTGCAGGAAATCGAGGCAAGAGGTGAAAAGCACACAGGCAGCATCATCATCAGCATCATTGGTTGGGCTTTCTGCATTGCAATGACAAAGATGTCACTGTTAGATAGCTCAAGGGACACGCTCACTTGGTTTGATTCAATTACACTAGTTCATCGAATATCAACAATCATGGCATACAACATGGAAGCTACAACAGATACTTGGAGCTCACGATCGACTAGTGTCAAGATATGGCTTATTTATGTGTTTGGAATATATTGGATATTATTATGTCATTTTTCAGTGGTATTAGTGTGGTTCCACACTCATTCTGGAGGTGACATAGTAGTATACAATGTACAAGGGCAACATATACTAAAGGTGATTGAGACAATATCTTTTCATTGCAGTGAATTATCGGATGGGAAGTCAATTCTTGTTCCTATACTGTGGTACTCTTGGATCGACTTGATCATTGCCTACACTCCGCATACCTTGGCACCTGGTGAGAGCTTGAGTGGTGCTACATGGTACTTGAAATGGGCAGGAGAAGTCAATCATAGCTGCAGGACATGGAAATATTCATTTAGACTTCATGTTATAGATGATATTAGTTTTCTGATTAGATTCTATGTTTACATAGATTTATTTCACAGTCTACTGGTAGTAGCAGGACAAATTGTATCATTTTGGACCCGGATTGGGATTTTTATTCGTTTATTTATATATTAGCCACTAGGTACAATGCCTAGTGGTATATTTTGCAAAAAAAAAAAAAAATTTACATAGATTTATTTCACAGTCTACTGGTAGTAGCAGGACAAATTGTATCCTTTTGGACCCGGATTGGGATTTTTATTCGTTTATTTATATATTAGCCACTAGGTACAATGCCTAGTGGTATATTTTGCAAAAAAAAAAAAAAAAAAAAAAAAAAAAAAGACCCAGTAATATATGACAAGCTTGCATAGGCACTATGTCACAAAGAATATCATCCTCATATCTACCAACGTTAAATGAAATCATACACCGTTTATTTACCTTTAGTTCACCACTATCATTTAACCATTGGAGTCTATAGGGAGTAGGGTGTTTCATGCATGCAAGTCCCAGTTTTTCCACAAAGTATGAACTAACCACATTAGCACAACTACCACTATCAATGATCATGGAGCAAGTTTTTCCTTTTATCCCACACCTAGTATGGAATATATTCTCTCTTTGTGCTTCACTATTGCTTCCTAAATTGATAGTCATAATCCTCCTAACTACCCCAACCATTCCATCATTAGGAAGTTCTAAGTCACCTTCATCACTCATATCTCCCTCTTCATCTCCCTCACTCTTTTCACTCTCATATCCTCCATCTTCTTTTAGAATGATGTTCCTTCTACTTGGACATTCATGCATCATATGTCCCCTTCCTTTACATTTATGACACTGAATAGAACTAGAAGGTGTAAAAGGTTTAGGGTTGAAGGTTTTACCTCCCTCTTTGTTCTCCAGTTTACCTTTTCCCTTGTCTTCTTGAGGCCGACAAAAATTCTTCATCTCATGATTTGGCCATGGTTTCTTAGGCATGGTGCTTGTTCGACATCTCCATGAGCCAGTTTGCTTTCTTTTATTTTGATTTTCTACCTTTATACACAAATCAACTAACTCATCTATTGTTACATATTGTTGTAATTCAACTACATCAGCTATTTCCTTATTTAAACCATTTAAAAACCTAGCCATTGTAGCCTCTTCTTCCTCCATACAATTAGCTTGGATCATAGCTATATCCATAGCCTTAAAGTAATCATCTACTGACATGGACCCTTGCTTCAATGTTTGAAGACATAGTTGTAGCTCTCTTTGAAAGTGTGATGGTACGAATCTCTTCCTCATCACCCTTTTAGCCTCAGTCCAAGTAGCAATTGGTGCTTGTCCTTCTTGCAGTCGATCCCTATTAAGCTTTTTCCACCAAATAGAAGCATAATCAGAAAACTCAACAACAACAAGTTTAACCTTCTTACCTTCAAAGTAGTTGTGACAGTCAAAGATTGCTTCAACCTTTCTCTCCCAATCAAGATACAAGTCTGGATCCCTTGTTCCCTTGAAAGATGGCATCCGCATCTTTATATTACTTATATTATCATCCTCTATCCTACCTCTTTGTCCCCTCCTATCTCCTCTCACCCTATCAAAATCAATATCATTAAAATCATCAATAAAGTTTGCTTGATTTACAATAGGAGCATGGGGTACATTTCTTCTAGCAGGTGGCCTAACATTATTATCCCTCCTAAGTTCAGCTATTGTATCATTTTGATCCGCAATGGTATCCCTCATTTCTTGGAGTTGGAGATTCAGCCTTTCAAACTGTTGATGCATGGCTTGCAAGGTAAAATCATTCCTTGCTTTGATTTCAGCTTCTTGGAGAACCATTCGTTCATTATAACTACCTGTATGTGACATCTTTAAAAAATGTATCACACAAATTAGCTTATTTTTTTTTCTCTCGAAATAACCTTTGAACAAGTACTTTATAGATTTATAGTTAAACCTAACTTGTATGTAGTTCTTAGTAGTAAAACTCAGATTTTTCTTTTGTTTTTTTTTGGGAACAATTAAAAGAAGAAAGAACCAAATCCTAGAACTTTTAGGCTCGGTTGAAATAAGACACGAACAAAAAGGAAAGAATATAAATGTGTAGAATATAGAGAGTAACAAAATCAAGGATCCCCTCTTCTTGTTTCCTTTGTTAATTTCTGGAAACACTTAGATACAAAAGATATATCCTGGAGAGCAAGCAATTGTATTTCTTCTTATTTTAAATTGGATTTCGTTTTTTTTTGTTTTTTTTTTGTTTTCAAAATATCCCAAGAATTATCAAGAACGAAATCTTGATAGAACCGCTCTGAATACCACTTGATAACAACTAGGTCGAGAATCCAAACTAGAGTAAGAATTTGAGAAGTAAATGCGGAAGCAATAACAACAGGAATTGAACAACTAGAATTAAAGAGACGAAAATAAAGGATATGGGAAAGATTCAAGGAAAGAATTCCGAGAACTTTCAAGAACGCAAGTTCTATAGCCTTGACAAGATCAAAGTAACAACGTCTTGATTTATGAAAGAAATCAAACGCCTTTACTTAAAAGCAAATCAAACAATAGATTCGGATCTTGACCACGTTACGAGTAAGTTGAGACAACAATTAATACTAGTATTAATCGCCTTCTAAGAATACCACAAAGGAATCAAAGATATCACAAAAGAGAAGTAATCTTACTACCTTGAATGAACTAGTAAAGGTTGAAAGATAAATCTCAAAGCACAAGTAACAAAGGTTCAAAAGAACTCTCAAAGTATGATATACTCACTCCATAATAATGTGTCTTATGAAGGAGAAGAACACCCTATTTATAGGAGTACAAAGGCATAAAAATAACATTAAAAACTAGATGGGGTGGTTGTAGTGGAAAACACAATTATTACAATGAGGTAGGTGGTTGCTAAAGTCTAAGAAAAGTCTTTGGTAGGTGAGGGGCGGCCAAGACCCTTTGGGGCAGATTTGGGCCTTTAAACAACTAGTTTTGGGCCATTTGTTTGGACTCCAATTGGGCTGCTCTTGTAACACCTCTTTTTGGAACTCATTTAAGCTCATTTTGAGCCCATTTGGTGACTCCATGGGCAGATTTGGGTAACCAAATCTTCCTCCTCTTAGACTTCAATTTGAGCAACCAAATAGTTGTAAAACTTCGACAACTCTTCTCCTTTGGGCATGAGCTCTTCCTCCATAGGTAGAAGCTTCTTTATTTGCCATTGAAGTCCAGCAACCTTAGTTTGCAATTCCTTAGCTTGAGATCTTGTAAATGGCCTTCTTGGAGCTTCCAAAACTCTATCCTTATCAGTGATGCTATCGTATTTCTTCTTCTCTTATTCAAGTGGTTAATGAGTTTTCATATGATAAATTGCTAGAATGTGATTGTTGTGGTATGATGTGGAGTCGTTCTTCAAGTCATGTTTATTGTGAGCTTGTAAAAGTATTTGTTATTAGTAAAGTGGATAAGAATGATGGTTGTAACATTTGTGATCATGTACTCTTTCAAGAAGAGAAATCCTTGAAATACTTGAAAGGTCAAGGTAATCTTAGTAGAAGGCATGCTAAGTGGGTTGAATTCACTGAAACTTTCCTTATGTAATTTCTAACAAACAAGGGAAAGAGAATGTTGTTGATGATGCACTTTCAAGAAGGTATGTCTTAGTTTCTACCCTCACTTCTAAATTGATGGGTTTTGATCAAATCAAGGAACTTTTTACTAATGATATTGCTAGTCTTGATGGTAGGACAAAGGCTGAGATGATGAAATAAATTCATGAGCAAACAAAGATTGCAATTGAGAAGAAAAATGAGCAAACCGCCTTAAGAAAGAATAAGGATCGAAAACAAGTTATTTTTAACCCTGGAGATTTAGTTTGGGTTCACTTTAGAAAGGAGAGGTTTTCTTCCAAAAGAAAGTCGAAGTTGCATCCTAGAGGAGATGACGCTTTTCAAGTCCTTGAAAGGATTGGAAACAATTCTTACAAGATGGACCTTCCTGGTGAATTTCAAGTAAGTGCTACATTCAATGTTGCTGACTTATCTTTGTTTGACGTAGGATCGAATTCGGGGACGAATTCTTTTCAAGAAGAGGGGAATGATAGCATCACTGATAAGGATAGAGTTTTGGACTCTCCAAGAAGGCCATTTACAATATCTCAAGCTAAGGAATTGCAAACTAAGGTTGCTGGACTTCAATGGCAAATAGAGAAGCTTCTAACTATGGAGGAAGAGCTTATGCCCAAAGGAGATGAGTTGTCGAAGTTTTACAACTATTTGGTTGCTCAAATTGAAGTCTAAGAGGAGGAAGATTTGGTCACCCAAATCAGCCCTTAGAGTCACCAAATGGGCTCAAAATGAGCTTAAAAGAGTTCCAGAAATAGGTGTTACAAGAGTAGCCCAATTGGAGTCCAAACAAATGGCCCAAAATTAGTTGTTTTAAGGCCCAAATCTGCCCCAAAGGGTCTTGGTCGCTCCTTACCTAACCAAAGACTTTTCTTAGACTTTATCAACCACCTACCTTATTGTAATAATTTGTGTTTTCCACTACAACCACCCCACCTAATTTTTAATGTTATTTTTATGCCTTTGTACTCCTATAAATAGGGTATTCTTCTACTTAATAAGACAAATTATTATTGATTGAGTATATCATACTTTGAGAGTTCTTTTGAACCTTTGTTACTTGTGCTTTGAGATTTATCTTTCAACCTTTACTAGTTCATAGTTCAAGGTAGTAAGATTACTTTTCTTTTGTGATATCTTTGATTCCTTTGTGGTATTCTTAGAAGGCGATTAATACTAGTATTAATTGTTGTCTCAACTTACTCGTAAAGTAGTCAAGATCCAAATCTATTGTTTTGATTTGCTTTTTAAGTAAAGGCGTTTGATTTCTTTCATAAATCAAGACGTTGTTACTTTGATCTAGTCAAGGCTATAGAAATTGCGTTCTTGAAATTTCTCGGAATTCTTTCCTTGAATCTTTCCCATATCCTTTATTTTCGTCTCTTTAATTCTAGTTGTTCAATTCCTCTTGTTATTGATTCCGCATTTACTTCTCAAATTCTTACTCTAGTTTGGATCCCCGACCTAGTTGTTATCAATTGTAGTCATAGGAACTTCCGTTTATATATCGTGGTTGATTTTTAGTAATTGACCGTGAATGAATTTGATTTCATTCATATACTAGGACACATCGGCCTGCGACAACCACATAAGTCCATTTGACTAATACGATTGTAGTCATAACAGATTGGGAGTAATGTAATATGATTGTAGTCATAGGAACTTCCGTTTAGGTATCGTGGTTGTTATTTAGTAATTGACCGTGAATGAATATGATTTCATTCATATACTATAACGCATCGGCCTACGACAATCACATAAGTCCATTTGACTAATAAGATTTTAGTCATAACAGATTGGGAGTAATGTAATACGATTGTACTAGGACGCATCGGCCTACGACAACCACATAAGTCCATTTGACTAATACGATTGTAGTCATTACAGATTGGAGTAATGTAATACAATTGTAGTCATAGGACCTTCCGTTTATATATCATGGTTGTTATTTAGTAAGTGACCATCTATGAATTTTCATACATATACTATGTGTCAAATGGACTTATGTTCATACTAGGACGCATCTGCCTATGACAACAAATTGGGAGTAATGTAATACGATTGTAGTAGGACGCATCGTCCTACGACAACCACATAAGTCCATTGGACTAATACAATTGTAGTCATAACAGATTGGGAGTAATGTAATACGATTGTAGTAGGACGCATCGGCCTACGATATTCACATAAGTCCATTTGACTAATATGATTGTATTAATAGGACCTTCCGTTTATATATCGTGGTTGTTATTTAGTAGTTGACCATCTATGAATATTATTTCATTCATATACTAGGATGCATCGGCCTACGACAACCACATAAGTCCATTTGACTAATACGATTGTAGTCATATTCATATACTAGGACGCATCGGCCTACGACAACCACATTAGTCCATTTGACTAATACGATTGTAGTCATAGGACCTTCCATTTATATATCGTATTGGGAGTAATGTTCATACGTTCATACTAGGAAGCATCGGCCTACGACAACCACATAAGTCCATTTGACTAATACGATTGTAGTCATAACATATTGGGAGTAATGTTGTCACGACCCAAACCCCGGTCGTGATGTCTCCCAACACAATGCTAGGCAAGCCCGGCCATATTACCTCTTAACCCAGCCAATTATTAATTCCAATTAATCAAATTAAACATAAACAACACGTGATCATATCAAATGATAAGCGTGATAGTAAAAGCATACAAAAATATGGTCCCAATATATCGTGGTGTCACGAGACTGAGCCTCTATAGAATAACATCCTAATACAAACAAGTCTAGGCAAAAGGAAGACAACAAAATGATAAGGAAGGAGAAAACAGGCTCTGCGGACGCTGGCAGCTACCTCGTAGTCTCCACAAAAGTAGATGATGATCAGCAACTACAACAACTCAACTGCTCTCGGGGACCTGTGAATCTGCACAAAAAGTGCAGGGGAGTGGGGTGAGTATATTTCAACTCAGTGAGTAATAATAATAAGCAATAACTGAAAGTAAGAACTATTGTGCTATCACTAAACAGTTCTAAGGCAACCCCCACAGGTTAGTCATCACTACAGCAAGTACTCTGATCTCCAGTCCACATCTATCTCAACAAGGCCCCACACTGACCAAATCCTCACTCGTACCACTATGGTATACATCCATCTCAATATATGGAGACATATACATATGTCTATAACATATAAATATTTCAGTATATATATGAATATGAATAAGTATAACGCTGCGGCGCACAGCCCGCTCCAATACATATACCGTTGTGGCGCGCAGCCCGCTCCATTTAACGTCAACAGCGCTCACTAGTGTATACAGACTTCGGAGGGGCTCCCTAGGCCCAAGCGGTATGATACTGCGGCGTGCAGCACGATCCACACAAATATTACTGCGGCGTGCAGTCCGATCCAATATATATATGTATATATATATATCTATACTACTGCGGTGCGCAGCCCGATCCCATAATATACAACAACGCTCTCTGAGAATGTGTGCAGACTCAGACTCCGAAGGGGCTCCTACAACCCAAGCGCAATAATATTGCGGTGTGCAGTCCATCCCACATGTATATTACATGTATATTATTGCGGCGTGCAGTCCGTCCCACATGTATATTACATGTATATTACTGCGGCGTGCAGCCCGATCCAATATATGTATATATATAATACCTCATAATGGGTCCTCGACCCTATCCCAGTCAGTATATACTTGGCCTCTCAGGCCCAATATAATATATCACAGTGGGTCCTTGACCCTGTCTCAGTCAATATAGACTTGGCCTTTCAGGCCCAATATAAAATCTCATAGTGGGTCCTTGACCCTATCTCAATCGGTATAGACTTGGCCTTTCAGGCCCACTCAGCTAGAACAGGGAATTCCACCCTAGATAATCTCTCTCAAGGTACACATCTAGTACGGGCTCATGTTATGCTACACAGCTATAGCTACGGCTGAGTGTATGTTTCCAACATGATATAAGGGTCACCTAGCTCTACAGGTTCCCTAATGCTCTACAGATCGGCACAAGGCCCCAAACATGGCTATCAGCCCAATTGCACAGTTATAAACTTATTATCAGTCATAACACACAGTATACTATTAGTCGGGAAGGACCAAGTCCAAGTCCCCAATCACAATGTCACCACGCTCGTCACAAGACGCGTGTCTCATCTGAACATAGCACTGTGAAGTGCTAGTACGGGGTTTCAAACCCTCAGTACATTAGTTACTATCACCACTCACCTCGAACCGGTAGAAGCCTTAGCCCACCTTGCGTTTGCCTCGCAAATCAATCTCCTCGGATGCCAAATGAGTTCAAAATCAATGATAATACATCAATATATGCCAAATTTACGCAACTCATTCGAAATAACCCAAATTGCATCAAAACCCGCGAAGTTGTCAAAACCCGACTTTTGGTGCTCTTAGCTGTAGCTGTAGCTCACAGGAGTCCCACATCGGAATTGAGAGGGAGTCCTGGGCTAGTTAAGTAAGGGTGTTGGACCACTATGTGCATAGGCCTTTTCCCCAGTGGACCAGCTGGGGAGGAACAAAACCGTGCAGGCTAGGCCCAAAGCGGACAATATATGCACAGTGGTGGGCCGGATCATTACAAGTTGGTATCAGAGCCTAGGGTAATAGGTCTCGCGAGTCATGAGCCGATTTAGTAAAGTCTCGTGGATAGGTACGGGGACGCCTGTACTTATCCTCGGGAGGCTGCAAATCTTTTTAGGAAAAGTTTCAACTCTTGGAATTCTTGTCGTGCGATTATTTTTGACTTGAACTGAACTTTGAGACTATATTCTCTCGTAGATGGCGAGAACTCGAGCTTCCGGACGTGGAGGACGACCACCACTACCACCTACTAGAGGTCGAAGACGCGGCCGTGGTCGTGGCAGAGGTAGGACAGCTGAGGCAGTGCCAGCTAACCCACAGCCTCCAGTTGCAGAGGTCCTAGCAGCGTCAGATCAGGCACCAGCTATGCCCATTGTCATTCCGGGACTACAGGAGACCCTGGCTCAGATACTAGCAGTCTGCACTTGCCTAGCACAAGCGGTTTCGGTTACTACTGCAACAGTTACATCAGGGATCGGGGGTGGTCATCAAACCCCCACAATACGCACTCCAGAGCCAGCAGTGCAGGGCATACAGACACCAGAGGCTCCTCCAGTTCAGCATGTGGTTCCGGTTCAGCCAGCATATCAGGTTCAGGGGGACAGGGTCCCAGCTATGACGGACGATGAGCAGCGTCGTCTCGAGAGATTCACCGGGTTATCTCCTCCAGTGTTCACAGGTGCTCCGGGCGAGGACGCCCAAGGTTTTCTTTACAAGTGCCGTCGGATGCTTCGTACGGCAGGGATCTTGGAGTCTAGTGGGGTATCTTTCACTACCTTTCAGCTTTAGGGGCCAACCTTCGCTTGGTGGGAGGCTTTTGAGCGCCGCAGACTGGCGGGAGCAGCACCACTATCATGGCCGCAGTTCTCCACTATGTTCTTAGAGAAATGGGTGCCTCGATCTCGGAGAGAGGAGATGCGTAGGCGGTTTGAGGGTCTCCGTCGGGGGACATGTCAGTGTCAGAGTATAGATCAGATTTACCGAGTTGTCGAGATATGCACCGTGGTTGGTTCATTTCGACGAGAGAGAGGATTGGACGCTTTGTGGACGGCCTCATTTATCCCATTCGTATTCGATGACTCGGGAGAGGGTTTTGAGTCGTACATTTGAGGATACTATGGATATTGCTCGC
>JASVEL010010012.1:0-121401 GCA_032618575.1 Nicotiana noctiflora
CTAAGGAAAAATTTGATCCAAATTGCAAAGGTCCATACATTGTAACAAGAGTATTGCATAGGTCCGTTGTATTTGGGTGACATCAAAGGAAATATCCTCGAGACAACACTCAATAAAGATGCAGTCAAAAGTTACTATGCCTCATTATTTGGTTTAACATTCTCTGATTGGTATGACAGAGGCTTTCTTTCACGCTACCAAACACTATTAATCCTTTTGCAAACCAGTTGAGCCGGTTCCCTCTCTTTGATTACCCTCTTTGGAATATGGAACTTATTATCAAAAATATCAAAGAAAAAAAAAACAAAAATCAGAAAAAGCAAAGGAAAAAAAAAAGAAAAAAATAGAGTTTTCTGAACTATGTTCGACTTGATTCCGAAAGGATACGTAGGCAACCTCTCTCTAAGGTTCAGTCACACTAAAATAAAAATCCAAATTCCCCAAAAGTGAAACTGGGACAGATTTTATAATGTTTCGGCAATGGTTTTGCCTGAAAGGTTCCAAAATTGTATTCAATCCAAATTCTTTTTACCCAAATCCTTTCAAGTCCTTCCGATCAGTCGGCAAGAATGTTCAAGAATTGGAGGATACGCTTACTTGGATCGGATGCAACCAAATGAGAGAAATAAAATGAGAGAGTCCTATTGGTGAATACTGTCATTAGCACTGTAGGGCGATGGTGAGTAGAGAAAATAAAAATGAGAGAGTTTTATTAGTGAAAACCCACAAAATGCACTCTAAGACGATGTCGAGAAGAGAAATGAGAGAGATCAACTAGTGAAAACTCGCAAAGGGCACTGTTGATCGAAAATAGGATCCACACAATCATTAAATCAACACAATCATTGAATCAACACAATCATGAGTAAATAATTCAAAAGCTTGCACACCCTATACTCCTCCTGGTTGTGAAATCCTTGTGGCATGTCCATATAGACATCTTCATACAAATCCCCTTGAAGAAAAGCATTGTTGACATCCATTTGATATAGGCACCAGTTCTTGGATGCTGCCACATTGATAACTGTTCTAACAGTAACCATCTTTGCCATAGGAGAGAAGGTCTCATGGTAGTCTAGACCTTCTCTTTGTGTATATCCTTTAGCTACTAGTCGTGCCTTATACTTGTCAATTTCACCAGAAGCTTTGTATTTGATCTTATAGATCCATTTAGAACCTATAGTTTGCTATCCTTTGGGTAAAGAAACAAATTCCAAAGTCTTATTGGCCTCCAATGCTTCAATCTCCTGTTGCGTAGCTAGGATCCAGTTTGGATCAAGAGAAGCTTCCTTGAATGACTTATTCAGTTGATGTAGACAAAGAATCTAGGTAGGCTTGGTAATTTGGATGAAGGTGGGAATAGTTGATATATTTAGATATGGGATAGTCACAATATGTTATTGTTTTTCCAGTGGTGATGTAGTCACTAAACCAAATAGGTGGCCTAGTTGTTATGCTTGGTCTCCCATGAACAATTTCATTGCCTTCTAATTGTTGGATTGTTCCTGGTGATGAATTCTCCTCAACAGCTATTTGAATTTCTTCATCATGAGTATGTGAATCTTGATGTGAGTCCTCATCCTCAAAAATAGTATCCAATATGGCTTGTGTTCCTGATAAACCATCCTCTGCAGGTAAAATGTCTGCAGTTTCAAATTGTGGTTCTTCATTCTGTTGCACTTGTGGTTCTGCATTCTGCTGCACTTGATCATGTATTCCTCCTCCTTGTGGCTAGATGATTCCTCCAGGTGCAGGGTTATTGAACAAGGAATAATCACATAAATTGTCAAAATTGTCAGTTTTAAAAGGAAATACAGATTTCTTGAATTGCACATCTCTGCTAATGAATATTTGATGATCTTCAAGATCATAAAGCCTGTATTCCTTTTGTATTTCTGAATAACCTATATTGACAATCTTTCTGGCCCTTGGAGTGAATTTATCACCTTTAGGCAACCTGCTTGCATAACAAAGGCAGCCAAATACCTTCAGATGAGACGTTTGAGGTAGCCTCCCATGTAATAGCTCAAATGGCATTTTTCCTTGCAGCACTTTAGATGGTAGTCAATTGATTAGGTATATAGCTGTCTTCACACAATCTCCCCAAAACCTTATAGGTACAAAACTTTGAAATGCCAAGGCTCTAGCCACTTCTAGTATGTGCCTATGCTTCCTCTCCACAACTCCATTTTGTTGTGGAGTGTATGGACAATTGCTTTTATGGACTATCCCATGTGAGGATAAAAGTTCAGCACATTGTGAGTTAAAAAAATCACTTCCATTGTCTGACCTTAGAATCTTAACAGCTGCATTAAACTGGTTTTATTAAAGCAAGAAAGTTTTTTAACAGTGCTATCACTTCACATTAGATTGGATTAGACAAATCCAAGTATGTCTACTATAGTCATCTACCATAGTGACAAAATAATATTTTTTGTCACGTGTAGGTTTTCTATAAGGGAACTTCAGTCTGCTTTGCTTTGCTAAGGGACAAATTTCACAACAGCTTAATTGTTCAACATCTAGTATGTTATTGAGATTTGCAATGTGTTGCATTGTTCCAACTAAAGGATGTCCAAGTCTCCAATGCCACAACTTTCCATTATCTTTGTTGTTGTGAACTGTTGCTCCAACTGTAGCTTTTACTTCTCTTGCAATATGTATAATCCTTCCTTTTCTTTACCAATCCCAAGAACCTTCCCATTGAAGAGCCCTTGGAATACACAAAAGTCAGGAAAAAACATAGCCACACAACAAAGTTGTTTGGTTATCTTGGACACTAAAAGTAGATTAAACTTGAAATCTGGCACATGAAGCACATTCTCAAGTTTGTAGCATCCCAAAATCACTACATTTCCTACATTTGTGATCTCCACCTTACTATCTGTAGGCACTTGCACTTTATTGTTATTTTGACTCCTTAATGTTCTAAAAGCAGTTAATAATTCTTTGTACGGTGTAATATGATATGATGCCCCTAAGCCTATTATCCACAATCTAAGTCTTTGCATAACAGTGAGGTCATACCTTCCATGTTACCTGTTATGGTATCTATTTCATCCTTAATAGTTGATTTGTTCAGCATACTCAATATCTATTTGTATTATTGTTCAGTGAAGAAGTGCCCCTGTGCATGTGATGATTTTATGTTTTCTCCTGCTACTGAGGAATTAGCATAAGGTTTGGATCCACTCGCTTGTGATCCTTTCTTTTTTGCTCTTAAAATCTGGGGGATAACCAACAATTTTGTAACAGTTTCAAGTGTCCCTTATAGCCACAATGTTCACAAATTGCTCCAACTTCAATTCTTTTTGGTTTGGACCGTTGGTAATTTCTTCATGCATCAATGGCTCCTTGTTAACATCAAATACCCCTAATAGCCTTTGACTCTCTTCCTGAGATACAATCGCATATGCCTCATTTACAGATACTACAAGCTTCCTTACAAGTAAATTGCTTCTCAGATTGTTGTAGGATTCGTTAAGTCCCATGAGAAATTGCAGTAATCTCTGTGACTTCAGATGAACCACATAAGGTAGGGATTCCTCACAATTACAACAGGGAAGTGGAGCTAATACATCTAATTCATTCCAACAGTCTTTCATTTTAGAATAATATGACGTAATAGAGTCAGTTCCTCAAAGTGGCAATTTCAGTCCACATATGATAATTCTAGTTAAGTTCGATCTATCAAATCTCTCTTCAAATTCTCGCCATACCTTCTTAGCGTTAGACGCATATACGATGCTGGCCATCAACTCCTCTGCCACAGTACTTCCTATCCACGATAAGACAATCGCGTTGCATTTTTCCCATTGCTCCGCCAATTCGCCCTCATACATGCTCTTAACACAAGTTTCTTCCACAAAACCTACTTTTTCTTTTCCTCGTAGAGCTAATTTCATAGCTCTACTCCACAAAGCATAATTGCTTGGTCCAGTGAGCTTCAGTTGTATTAGGACAAGCCCAGGCGAATCTTCAGGTTGAAGAAACAGCGGATGATTATGATCCAAGGAGGTGACTTCATTTTCAACCATTTTTGCCAGAAAATTGAGCTCGACAATCTTCTGCAATTAGCTGAGAAATTGCACCGAGTGTGCTTTGTGTTTTTCTCCATCGATCTGGATCTGTTTCACCGTCAGATCTTTTTTCAATTCATCCGCTCTGATACCATGTGGAAATTTGACATGCAATCCATATGAGTGAATGGGAGATTGCAGAGAGAAGAATTGAGATGAAGAGAAGGAGATGGTAACTGTTTGATTCGATACACACTAGGCTGTAATACACCTTTATACAACAGTAACGTGCTTCTCATGTGACTTCTTTAACTAACTTCCAAAATTAACAACTAACACCTAATGATAGCTAATTACAATTAGAGCTAAACCAACTAATGTAATAGCTGTTAATTCAACTTCTTCTTCTCATTTCATTATTGGTTTAGCTGTTAATTCAGCTTCTTCTTCTTCTCATTTCATTAATTTCACTAAACTTAGTCGTGGCAATAGCAAAGTTACAAAACAAATTTTTATCGTATTAACGTAATTAAACTTTACACATTAATAGTGAAGTCACTACTTTATCCAAGATAATAATAAGGCATCTGCATGATATTAATTATCAAATTGAGTAGATTGAATTATAATGTGTATAGTTTAGTAAATTTATTGTTTTAATGGGTAAAATTTAGTGGTTTTACTGTCATAATGTTTAAACTTTAATTAATTTAATGTAACAAAAGTAATTTTATGATTTTTGATATAATAAATAATTAAAGTTCAAGTTAGTTATATTAAGTATGACAAATGAGTTTATTGTTATACTAATTATAATTTGGTGATGGTGAAATGAACCCTCAAATAGGGGTTTGTTTTATGGCTTTTTATTTCGTATTATTGCGTTATCCTCACAAGTTTGGAAAATTTAACATTCTGCAGACGGGTGTGAGTATTTTCTATGTTGCACCAAGGGGACTCTATAAGCTTCATCTTTACATAATGAAACGTCACAAGAATCCCAATATTTATATCACTTAGTGCGGTAAGCCAGTATTCAATTGAACATGTTATATGTTAATTATTTCTTTTGTTACATATATTGACTAAGCTAAGAATCTCTGCGTATAACGGTTTTAATTTAATATTTTTTTGGATTGTCAATAGGAATGGGCGAGTCCAATATTACCAAAGTTGAAGAGGGTGTGAATGATATCCAGAGAGTTGATTTCTATAAACGCCACATCAAGGTTCTTTACGAAGCTTTTAAGTGAGTATAATTTATTTATTTTAATAATTTTATTATTAACCGTTATGTATCTTTAATTTATTTTTCCCTTTTTTGGCAGAGAGGGGGTGAACGTTCATGGTTTCTTTGCATGGTCATTTTTTGACAACTTTGAATGGGGTTCAGGATACACCCAGAGGTTTGGCATCAACTTTATAGACTACAAGAATAATCTCAAAAGATACCCCAAAAAATCTGCTCTTGGGATGAAGAGATTCCTTCTTAAGTAGAATGTTGATTCTGTGTTGAATGTATTAGATAAAAGTGCAGTAACTGAAGTGCTTCAAGCGTATTATCTATGATTGCCTCTTTTAATGCCTTCTTTATGATTCTGCAACAAGTTATTTTATATCTAGGAAAAATACATAAGTTGCCTTGAATTAGTACTACAAAAAAATGAGTTAGTGTCAAATATTTCCCGTAGCTATAACAAATTTATGTTGCTAATCTCGTTTAGCGATAAATTAGCAATGAATTTGTGCCTGTCGATAATATGTCCGTAGCTAACCCTTTTGCGCAAGGAAAATTGAATCCATGCAAAATTTGCAATTGAATATTAGCGACGATCGTATTCATTGCCATATTTGGCGGCAGAACAACACATCTCGCTATTTACATTAATTTTGTCCAAATTCAAAATTTATTTCGTTGCTATAATTAATATGCGATGAAAATTTTGTTGATAATCTGTCTAATCACCTCTCCCTAATACTTCTTAGGTCACCCCCGTACCCACCAACTCCAACTGCTCGCATCTCCTCACCGTGGCATCCAAGCTCCTCCTCTAAACGTGCCCGAACCATCTAAGTCTCGCTTCCCGCATCTTGTCATCAATAAGAGCCACGCACACCTTCTCTCGAATATCTTCAATTCATTCCTAATCTTATCCATCCTAGTTTGCCCGCACATCTACCTCAACATCCTTATTTCTGCTACTTTCATCTTTTGGGTATGTAAATTCTTAATTGGAACACTTAGCCCCATACAACATGGTTGGCCTAAGCAATGCCCTATAAAACTTACCTTTGAGTAGCGGAGGCACTTTCTTGTCACACAAGATTCAGAAATACAAACATGAGATTCTTTTCAAGTGAAACGTTTTAGGATAAATTACAACTACTCAACTCAAATAGTTTACCCGGTTCTACCTATTATTCTAAATAATATATACCCGACTCTACCTGTTCCATTGAAAGTTGCAATGTTTTGGGACAATTGCTATATTATTGTATAAGGTCAAAATCGGACTTGCCAAATTTTGTATGACTAACCGAAATCGGGGTGGTAGATTAAGACTCGGTCTCGGTTATATCGGACCACGGTACAAATATAGATCTCGTGGATGAATGGCCGACCAAGATCTAGATGGAAATAGGAATAAGATCGAAGGAAGCCTGCCAGGTCGGACAATAGAAAGTCGAGATATTAGCGATCGGGAAAGGATCGTGGCGGATATGTCGGCATGCACGTATCAAGTTAGGACCAGTTATTTAGCCCATTATGGAATTAACTTCCTTAATTAGAATTATACCATAAATAGGATTACTCTACTATATAAAGAGTGCCCTAATCAACTTGTAAGGTGGGGAAATTCACCCATATCACAACAATACAATACTTTCTCTCGAGCTAATATTCTTGTTCATCGGCTAGTTTCTTTTTGAACTATTTGGGCACCGATTAGTTCGGGGGCACTCAAGCTCGAGGGTTGAATCACGTTTCAAGACTAGTTTACTTCATCTTATTTTTAATCTGTACTATTAATCTTTACGTTTATCAATTGGTATTAGGTAAAATTATGTATCCTTAAAGACACATTATAAGTTTAGTTGTTATCCAAGTTTCGGGATAAACAGTTTGGCGCCCACTGTGGGACTAAGGATAATAGTGATTTCCTAGTATTAATCCTCGTACATACACTACTTTTGCGGTTGTTCTCATAAGTGTCTTTGATTTCAGGAATCAACATGTCAAGCTCTCAAGCAGCTTCACTCACACAGACACCGACCTTGGTCTTTATGGAGAAAATTGAAGTGTATCCGCCCCAAGGATCGAAATGCCTTAGGAGGGCCACGAGGGAGTACCAATCACGGACCCGTCAATGGCAGCTTGCATGTTGCCCTAAATGCAAATTTGGGTGCTGATCGTGAAGGTAGCATACACAGGGAAGTTTGATCAGATGGTCAAGATACGCAGGGCGAGAAGATGGCAGAGTTATCCTCCAATTAGCTTTTGAAATGCTACAGGCTCAGTAAGTCGCTATAGAGCAAATACAAAATCACCATCGTCTACCAAATGGGATCGAACTAGACCCTGAACCAGAAACTATTCACAGGGTTGAACCTATAGTGGAGAGATCGAATATCAATGATTCAAGGACTAACCCTTCTATTATGAAAATGCTCGAGGAGCTACCCAAACGAATTGAATTAGGAGAAAAGAAAATCGAGACAAATAATAAAAGGTTAGAAACATAAAACTCCTAGGTTGACCAAATACCAAGTGCACCAACGATATTGGAAGGACTAGATTCTATAAAGTTCGTGCAAAGACCTTAGTCATTTGTGCTTGGTTGGAGCCGTTTTTAATCCCAAGTGAAGTAGCTTGGGCGTGTATATTAAGGGTATGCCTTTTAGGGGTCTTACAAGTTTGATATATAGCCTAAAATTTGTGATCGAATTTATGCCTTTAGTAAGGTCTTACAAACTTTTCATGTCGTTAAGGTCTTAAAGTCATTAGATACTTTGTACAAGTATAGTTCATGCCTTGATGGAGGTCTTACAGATGTTGCCACTTGGTACAGGTGTGATTCATGCCTTGCTCGAGGTCTTACAAGTGTTTCCACTTGGTACAAGTGCGATTCATGCCTTGCTTGAGGTCTTACAGAAGTTGTTGCTACTTCATATAGGTCTTATGAGATTGAGCCTGCCCGCTCTAGGTCTTATGGCCTCGAGTTTTTTAACGAATGGAATTTTACGACAATCCCCAAATTATCGAGGGTGTTTTACATCGGGAGTCATTACTTGTAGACTTGGTATTACCCCGTTGAGGGCTTATGATTTTGGCAATTTTCATGTTGCCTCATTAATGGCTTATGAGTTTGGAGTCTCGATCCGGAGGTCACTTAGATGTTGATTGTGGACACTAGTCTCCGAGTGTTTGGGACACTTTTCGATTTTGGAGATGATTTTTGCTATTTTGATGTTTCCTTTTTAAGGGCTTATGATTTTAAAGTTCTGACCCAGAAGTCGTTCTAATGTTAAATTGTAGACGCTAGTCTCCGAGTGTTCGGGACATTTTTTGGTTTTGGAAATGCTTTTTGCTATAATATTGAATTTCCTTTGAAGCATGAAATACTTTAATGAAAAATTATCCTCCGGTTACTTGGTACAAGTGTACATGTTTTTGATGTTAAGGGCTCGGTTGCTCTATACGGGTATTGTTCATTTGACTGTTTGGCCTCGTACATTACTTTCCTATCGATGCCTTACTTTGAGATATCTTGGCTTTCCCGAGCAAGTGATCTTTTAGTGGAGGGGGGGGGGGGATTCCCCCAGTATTGGAGGTGGATTGCAATAGAAAACCTTGAATACTTGTTTAGCCTCCTTAGGTAGCATATGGTCATTGCCTTGTTAAAAACCTTGCCAGTAAAACTCTTCTAGGGATAAAATCCAATTGAAAGAAAAGAGTGCAACGCATGCTCGAGGGTCTTTTCAGAATTTTCAATCGGATGCTCTGGAAATAATATTGGTTTAGCATTAATATGTTCTAGTTTCTTGGAAGCTGTTCGCCCTCCATGCTACCGAGCTTGTAAGACCTTTTGGCAACTACGCCGAGGACACGGTACGGTTCTTCCCAGCTTTAAGCTAGTTTTCCTTCATTAGGGTTTCTAGTATTAAGAGTGACTTTCCTTAGGACCAAGTCCCCGACTCCAAAATATCGAAGGTTTATTCTCCTATTATAATATATTTCGATTATTTTCTTTTGGGTAGCTATCAGGACCAGCAAAGCTTCTCGTTTTTCATCTAGTAGTTTGAAGGCATTGTCATGGCCACGTTGTTCGAGCTCTCAGTGGTATGCTGGAATCTAAAGCTCGGCTCCCCGACCTATACTAGTCTCAAAGCCTCGACGCCGTATATTAGAGAGAAAAGTGTTTCCCCTATACTTGTTTTTGAAGTTGTTCAATATTCCCATAGCATTTCAGGCAATATTTCTCTCCACTTCCTTTGGCACTTTCCAACATCTTTTTTAAGTTTTGGATGATGGTTTTATTTGTGGACTTGGCCTAGCCATTTACACATGGATGGTAGGGCGTCGACAAGATTCTCTTGATTTTGTGATCCTCAAGAAACTATGTTACTTTGCTTTCGATGAATTGCCTTCCATTATCGCACGTTATCTCAGAGGGAATCTCAAATTGGCATATAATGTGATCCCAGATAAAGTAGATGACTTCTTTTTCTCTTATTTTCTATAAGGCATGCGCTTCCACCCATCTTGAGTAATAGTCAATCATAAATAAAATGAATTTATTTTTACGTGGTGTTGTCGGCAGGGCCCGACGATGTCTATTCCCCAATTCATAAATGGCACGACAACAAGAACGAATGTAGTTGTTTGCTGGGTTGGTGAATCATAGGTTTAAATATCTGGCATATGTCACATTTTCGGATGAACTCCTTGGTGTCTTTCTCCATGTTGCCCCAATAGTAGCCTATCCTGATAACCTTTCAAACTAAGGAGTCGGCACTAGAATGGTTTCCACAAGTGCCCTCGTGAATTTCTCAGAGTATATATTCTATATCCCCTAGCCCCAAACATAATGCTAGGGGCCATCGAAGGTCCTTATGTACAGAGTCTTGTTTTTGTCGATCAAGAACCAGGCTACTTTGGTTTGTAGATCCCTTGACTCTTTCGGATCTGGGCATTTTTTCATCTTTTAAATAATTAATATATTTGTTTCTCTAGTCCCATGTAAGGCTGGTGGCGTTAATCTCGACATGACCTTCCTCAACCACTGATTAATATAACTAAACAATGGCCCCAAAGAGTAGGTCATCTTCTTCGATAGATGATCCCAAGTTTGCGAGGGCATCGGCCTCGCTATTTTTCTCTCGAGGTATGCAGACCAATGGTCCATTCTTTGAATAGCATAATGCGACTTGGATTTTAACCAAGTACCTCTGCATCTTGTTTTCCCGGACTTTATAACTCCCATTCACCTAGTTTACTACCAGGAGTGAATTGCATTTTGCCTCGATGGTCTCAGATCCCAATCTTTTAGCCAGTTCCAAACCTACAATCATTGCCTCGTACTCGGATTCATTGTTAGTTAATTTTCAAATTTTATAGATTTTTTTATGATGCCGCTCGTATGTGGCTTAAGGACTATACCGAGTCTGGATCCTCTCAAGTTTATGGCATCATCGGTGAACAGGGTCCATACCTCGAAAGACGTGCTTGATTTTAATGAAAGTTCTTTTTCTACTTCAGGCACAAGGGAGGGAAAAAAGTCAGCCAGAATCTAGGACTTGATGGTCGTTCTATGTTGATACTCGATGTCATACCCTCCGAGTTTGATGGCCCATTTGTCCAACCGGATCAATAGCTCGAGTTTGTGTAATATGTTTTGGAAAGGATATGTTGTTAGAACATAGATACAGTGGAATTGAAAATAAGGTTTCAATTTTCGGTAGGCTCTTATTAATGCGAGAGCCAATTTTTCTACATGCAGATACCTAGTTTCGACATCCCCTAGGGTCTGGCTTATGTAATAAATCGGGAATTGCGTACCTTGTTCTTCTCGAACCAGCACACTTCTTACCATTATTTCTCACACGACCAGGTAAGGTACAATGTTTCATCCTCCTTAGACGTATGGAAAAGATGTGGACTTGTTAGATATTGGTTCAATTCCTCTAAGGTGTGTTCGCATTCTGGAGTCCATTCAAAGTTGTTTTTCCTTTTGCGTAAAGAGAAGAAATGACGGCTTCTGTCGGATGATCTTGATATGAATCTTCCCAGAGCCGCTATTCGCCCTGTCAGCCATTGCATGGCCTTCACATTATTTACCATCATGATTTCTTCAATGGTCTTTATTTTATCGGGGTTAATCTCGGTCCCCTTGTTTGATACCATAAAGCCCAGGAATTTGCCCGAACCCACTCCGAAGGCACACTTATCTGGAATGAGCTTCATGTTGTTGCTTTTGAGGATGTCGAATATTTCCTGCAAATGAGTCAAATGGTCCTCTGCGCGTAGATACTTAACCAACATATCGTCAATATAAATCTATAATTATTTTCCTACTTGATGCTCGACATTTTATTAGCTAGACGTTGGTATATAGCCCCCATGTTTTTCAATCCGAACGGCATTACGTTGTAACAGTATGTACTATATGTTGGATGAATGAAGTCTTCTTCCTATCCTCGGGGTTCATCTGAATTTAATTATATCCTGAGTAGGCATCGAGAAAAGTGAGGGTCTCATGGACGGCCGTAGCGTCGATCAGACGATCGATGTTAGGCAACGGGAACGAATCCTCGGGGCATGTCTTATTTAAATCTTTATAATCTACGCACATTCTTAACTTATTTTCCTTTTTGGGTACCACTACTACGTTATCCAACCATTTAGGGTATTTTACCTCTCTAATGGATCCTATTTTAAGGATTCCGTTACCTCTTCCTTGATGAGTGCGTGTTTTACCTCGGACTGTAGACTTTTTTTTTGCTTTACCGGTTTGAACCTGGGAGACACTCAGTCTATGGGATGTTATTTCTGACTGAATACCGATCATATTTAAGTGGGACAAGGCGAAACAATCGATATGTAATAATAAATTGAATGAACTATTTCCTGAGTTCGGGGTTTAATCCCTTTCAAAAGTATACCTTACGATCTGGGAGGTGTTTGATCAAGATAGTCTGCTCTATATCTTCGATCGTTGATTTTGCCACATCCGAATCTTCAGGGTAAAAGAAGGATCGAGGAGCGAAGAAATATTATTCATCTTCCTTGGGGGTCTGTATGCTCTTAGACCCATCTGAGATCGGATGCGTTAGTGTTGGGACCTCATGGTAAACCGCAAATTTTTCTTTTGCCGCCTGTTGTTCTCCATATATGGTCACTATAACATCCCTTGTGGAGAATTTTATCATCTGATGTAGGGTCGATGGAACTCCTCTCATGTTGTGTATATCGCCACCGATGACTTGGAACTCGGTATTCTAAACTATGCCGGACGTGTCGACCGGGAGGGTTATTTCTCCTTTTGTTACTTTGCCGGTCATGTTGAAGCCATTGAGGACCGGGAAGGCGGGTAAGACCCGATCGGGAAGCTCAAGTTATTCTACTACCTCCGACCTTACAATGTTGGAAGAGCTGCGCGACTCCAAGAGCACACGTTTAACTTGAATGTTGCTTTAAAGAAATGATACTACCAGCGCATCGTTGTGTGGTTCTGCCAAGTTCTCGAAATCCTTTTCGCTGAATGCGAGGGTCTCTCTGGCCAAGCGGTCTCGGATCGATGCTTCTTCTACGGCAGATATTTTTATTCATTTGATCACGGGCCCTTGGTGAATACCGGTCCCTCTGATAATCATATGAACGTCATACCGAGGAATTTCCCTTTTTGCCCAGGTTGGATTTTGTCGAGTTTCACATGGGAGTTTTCGACACGCTCTCTGGAGGATGCAAAGAACGGTTTCAACGCATTGGGCATCACGTGAGGTCGTATCCTCGAGGGTCGACTTCAATGCGTTCACAAGGTTCTATGATGGTATACCGACACCTGGAACAACCATACCGTTTCCTTAGTGGTTCTCAATATTGTTGTTTATTGAATCAGACAGTACGACCTGAAATCAAATATCTTTGGACAAGAAAAGCGTGAAAGATAACTTGTGTTGTATAATGAAACCAGCAAGAAAATAATCACTATTATTTTAAGCCCCACTGTGGGCGCCAAACTATTTACAATAAAAATGGTAATAACAATTAACTTTATTGATGGGACTCTAAAAATACCTGATCTATTTTTATGCTAGTTGTTAAGAAGTTGATGCTATGGATATGCGGTTTAGAAACTAAATATGAGTTAAAAATAAGGTCATAATCAAACTGAGGGGCTGACAATCGAGGCATTGAGCTTGCCAATCCGAGGACCTCTAGGTCGGTTCTGTGGCTCTATAATGAGCTATCGAGGGCGATCCAGGTGTGACTAATAGTTATAATAAAATTAATGAATGCTCTTTATGGCCAATGATAAGCAATAAATGATGAACAAGTATGAAGATAATAAATAAAAGCAATAATAACAAGAAAGTGTGTTAGAAAGTGAGAGAATGTTCTTTGTATATTTGTGAGGAGCAACTGAAGAAAAATGGGTTTACATAATGATAATAATTCCCTTTATATAGGAGGGGAGTCTCAACATAGTACAAAATGTATTAAATACAAAGAAGCAAAGATGGGACAGCTAGATGTGACACCCTAATTCAGGGTTAGGGTAGTCCACTAGGCTCTGTCAGCCCTGGTCATGTACCTTGAGAACTTCCATTTTTTTCAATACATCCGTCGATCCGCAAGAATCTGAGATCAGACATCGACAATCCTCGAAGGTGAACCTCGACCTCGGTCTCGAGCCTCAGAAAGTGTCCTTGCGGGGAATCATGGTGATAGGGAAATTGGACCTCCTGATTTTACCCTATACAAATAGTCTTCCAAGCTTCGTGAACACGGAGACCAAATACTGCCTGCCTCGAAATTACACTACGCGAATGCAATAGAGATTACGTGAACACAATGAAGGAAACTAGATAACAAAACTAACATTTCAAAACATGTGAAAATGGCTCGTAGCCCACCCAAAACAGAGCCGGGCCCCCAGGACCTTGTCCAAATTTACCAACAAGTCCCAAAACAGAATATTAACTCACTCGAAGCCTCGGATCATATCAAATAACACCAAATCCACGAAGCGTACATCGATTCAAGCCTAATGAACTAATGAATTTCGACTTCTACAACTCATGTGAGCTCAAATTTTGTATGCAAGTCCCAAATAATACAATGGAGCAATACCAACTCCCAGAGTCACAATTTGAGCCCGATATCAACAAATTCAAATCTCGGTCAAACCTCTCAACCTTCCAAACATTTAATTTTTTAACTTTCGCAAAATTACCGTATCAACCTACGGACCTCCAAATCCCAATCTGGACATATGCCTAAGTTCAAAATCACCATAAGAAGATATTGGATCATCAAAATACCATTCCGAAGTCATCTACATAAAAGTCAAACTCCGGTCAACTCTTGTCAGTTAAGCTTTTAATTAAAACAAGAATCATTCTTCCAAATTGATCCCGAATTATCCGAAAACCGTACTCGACCAAACACAAGTCGTAATATATATAATGCAAAGCTTCTCGAGACCTTTTGCCACCAAACTGGACGCTAATTCTCAAAATAACCGATCGGATCGTTATAGTTGCCCAAAACCTTTCTAGTTCAGATTCATATTGGTGCTTACATGTGTGTATGTATTATTTGATTATGTGATCCCAACAATTCCTACACCTTTATTTGGAGAAACTCTTTCATCTCGATAGCGAACAGTTCCACTTCTTCATTTTTAAGATATAAAGGAATAATTTTGCTCTCTATTTACACTTACTTCAGTTTAGTGTTTCACGTATTCAAACCATGAACCACGTTATGTAAGATTATCCCTAAACGTATTTTTGGGGCAATCCATAGTAAACATTATATCGACCAATTAACGCGTATGTTTGAATATTCCAATTCATCATTATATATTAATGGTCTTCCGTGTCCTAATCTAAGATAATAAGTTAAAAGTAAGTTTTCAAGCAGCCATAAATAATAATCATAAAATTCTATCATGTCATTAGTCCTTAGTCAATACTCAATAGTCATCAGTAAGACAAGTAGGATAAGTTTTTTTACACAGAAGAGCAGTGAAACAAGACAAAGTTAGTTTTCATTTCTTAATTTGGACAGACCAGTAGTTATCAATAGCTGTTTATCTTATTGTTTTAAGCGGAATTAACTAATGACGTAATTTGTTTAAATGGCTGATTCTTTAAGCCCCTGTGAATTAATCAATTTTAATTTAGCTATATGGATCATCATATATCTTTCTTGCAATTTCTCTCAGTTCTAGTTTTCAGTTTCTTTGCTCAGATTGAGCTCACTGTAACTGCAAATTTTCCAGGCCATAAGATATTTGTTCCATTTAATCGTAGTAGTTTCCCATTGGATTTCATATTTGGAACAGCCTCATCTGCTTATCAGGTTTGGAATTGAATCCTAATTAATAGGTTATCTTAATAAACTTAACATAGAGTGCTTGTTATTTATTTGTAGTACGAAGGAACAGCGAATAAAAATGGTAGAGGACCAAGTATCTGGGATACCTATACACACAAACATCCTGGTATCTCTCTTTCTGTCCAATCCTTAACAGTGTAAATATAAAAAGTGCTTTTGCTCTTTGAAATTGTAAAAATAATATGTTAATGTTTTAAATTTGCAGAAAGAATAACTGATCATAGTAATGGTGACGTAGCTGTAGATTTTTACCATCGTTACAAGGTATCACTCTTATTAATTACTTTAAGTTTTGATTGTAATGGTTTTATTATTCATGGAGATAATCCTCTTATATTACATGATGTGTTTTGTAGGAAGACATAAAGCTAATGAAATTTGAAGGACTAAATGGTTTCAGATTTTCTATCTCATGGTCAAGAATTTTACCATGTAAGACTACTTATCAAGTTTCTGTTAATTATTTTAAAAGCATCTTATACCACTAATTTCATATTACTTGAAACAACTATCATAGTAGAAAACTTAGAGTGCAGGTTTAGTAGAGTCTCACGGATCGGTACGAAGACGTATGTATTTATCCTCGAGAGACTGCAATACCGTTCGTAAAACTTCACATTATTGAAATTCTTGTCGTGTGACTTTATTGAGAAACAGTTGAAGCAAACCAGTTGTCTAGCTAGGTTATTGGTTTCCCTTGCCCCCATGCTATATGCAGTCAAATAAAGGAGTGTAAATATCGGAATGGGAAGGTTTGAATCCAAGACAGAAAATGTATAGTAGAGACAACGTATAGATAGAAGAATTATACTACGTATATAATTAGAGTGCTATATTGTATAGCAAATTAAATACCAGTTTTAATTTGTTTTGTTTTCCTTTGCAGTTTTTAATTGTATTTTTTTTGTGGTGATTAATAGTAATATTTTTCTTTCTTTTAATTCCTATGTCTGGCAGATGGCACTGCGGCTTGCCTAATTATTGTTTGGAATAGTACAAAACTCAGAGTAACAATAAAAATACTATAATGCACAGACCAAAAAAGGAAAAAAACAAAACAAAAGAAATTTATTAACTAGCATCTCTACTAAGTCCGCAAGAATATTTGTCCGTGCCCATAGTTATTATTTTAAAAAAAAAATTAATATCTTGTAGTGTAGTGTTAAGAACAACTAAAAGTAAATTCAATTTAATGATATTTGAGAACAACTAAGTATATTTCCTACATTTGACAACCATTAATTTCTTGTATCGCTGCAATTTTCTCTTCCCTCTTAAAGAGGCGGCTCAATATAGTAATTAGCCTAAAAGCAAATCTTAATATGAGGTCTTAAACGTATTTAATAAAAAAATTATATATATTTTTTTGAAGTTTATTTACTAGCTTTTTCAAATGCAAAATTATTAAAAAAAATTATGATGAATTTTTATAGAGTAATTTTGTTTTCAATTGATAACTATTCTACGTAATCTTTATTGAAACTTTGTTGATCTTAAATAAAAATTATTATAATTTTGATGACGTCCTTCCAAAGCAACAACATGTGCTAAATACTTATATTTTAATTTGGTACTTTTTCACAAGCTAATTTACTTGAAACATGTTTTCGATAGCCTGAAAAGAAAAAAATTATACAAAACTAAAGTTGTAAATAAAAGTGATTCAAATTAGAGTAAAATAAGTGAAAAGTAATTACGGATTTAATTTGTCTACCACTTCTATTCAAAATTATCTGAAGCACATCTATTAAAAAATGTAAAATATGTAACTATGTGACTAATGATTGTTTGAAAGTTGGCAGTAAAATCGGAAAAAAATATCTTATAATTAATCATAATTATTAAGTGGTAATTATTTTATATTTATAAATAAATAAGACAGGTTTTACGATCATATAACTTTTGCTTTAGTTGCCTGGGGTGGAGCCGGCACTGGGCCCCTCTTTTTGTTGAATAGCTATTTATTTCCTTTTGTTGGCGTAGCTCTTGTTCAATTATAGAGGCTTCTAATTAAATACTTAAATAATATAATTTTAATTTTTAAATTTCCACTTCTTCATAGTTACATTGCGCTAATTCTTATGTGTAATATACATCAGATGGGAAGCAAAGTAAAGGAGTAAACCAAGAGGGCATTACCTTCTACAAGAATCTCATCAATGAGCTCCTAGCAAATGGTCAAATTTCTCTCCCAGACTTCTTTAATAAATAATTCTATTTCCAATGAATAAGTTGAGATTGTTTTTTTCTCTCAAACTCAGGAATACAGCCTTTGGTTACACTCTTCCATTGGGATACACCGCAAGCCCTTGAAGATGAATATCTTGGCTTTTTAAGCCCTCATATTGTGTAAGTGAATCTCACCTACAGTACTAAGACTATGCTTGGAACAATTAATTATTATTTTTATGTGTATTTCTAATTTCTGATAAAAATGAAATTATCAGATTCAGAAATGGTATTATTAGTACTAAAATCTTACGAACCGTACCTCTTTGTTTGTACGACTTTTTAACCTCTTTGAATTCTCAAAATTGCTAAGTTGTAAGAGAAAAATGCTATACCTAAAATTTGATATGAGCTCTCCCTAAGTAGATTATAAAATATCGGTTACTACCAAAGGCCAATTCTAAGTTGTTTAGAATGAACCATCTAAATATATTTGGGCCAAATCCACAAGACTCAATGGATCTGTAGTTGCTAATGAGGTAGGTCAACTCTGAAAAGGATTTACTTATTTTCTTCACATCTCTCCTAATTACATTTTGTACACTTTAGCTTAATTCAGTTAGTAAAGAAACTTCAAATGTAATAGAGCGGCAGATTTAGGTGTGCAAGGGTGTTCACCCGAACACCCTTCGCCAAAAAATTACACTATATATATAAGATAAAATCTATTTTTTACCTCTATATATTAAGTTTTGAACACCCTTAAGGCCTTAACACTATCCAAAAGTGTAGTTTAGTGGTTAAGGGTGTTCAAAATTTACATAAAGTTTATGAGTTCAATTCCCTCCGCTACTAGTAACAGTCATGACTTCTGGTGCTAAGATCTTTCGGGAAGAGTTCTAGAAAATTTTAAGCAAGGACAATAATCCTTCAACACAATTGTGAGATAGAATGGAACTCTTTGTATAGTGAATTCAATTACTGAATTTTCACCAACCTAATATATAAAAAGAAAGACACAAATGAAGTTGAAAAGGAAAACCCTTTACTTACAGGAGTGATTTTCGCGATTACGCTGAACTTTGCTTCAAAGAATTTGGCGATAAGATTAAGCTTTGGACCACAATCAATGAGCCATGGACTTATGCTTCTATTGGCTACGACTCGGGCCGATTCGCACCCGGAAGATGTTCTGCTTGGATGAACAATAGTTGTGTTGCTGGGGACTCTGCAACTGAACCTTATATAGTTGCCCACCATATGCTTCTTGCTCATGCTGAAGCAGCTAAAGTATATAGAACTAAATACAAGGTAAATGGACATGATATTATATTCAAGTCATCTCAACTGGAAATATATTAAGTAGTATTCTCACTAAGAATCTTCGTTTTTGCGTTTGATAAATTACATAGGCATTACAAAAGGGTGAGATAGGAATAGTGCTGGTGTCTAATTGGTTTGAACAATACTCCAAGACTAAAGAAGATGCTAAAGCAGCTAAGCGAGCCATCGACTTCATGTTTGGATGGTTAGTACATTTTTAACCTATAGATTATGGTATTCCCTCCGCCCCATTTTAATTATGTGACAGTGTTTCACTCAGCACGACATAAAAGAAAGATTTTTTTTTTTATACTTGTGGTCTAAAATAAATTATAGAAATTTGTTTTACTATAAATCAATTCATTAAAAGTAAAATTAAATTATTTCTAAATAAGAAGATATGATATTCTTTTTGGAATAGAAAAAAAAATGGCATGACACATAAATTGAACAAAGAGAGTTTTATTTAGACTAGATGGACACTTTTTTGGCACTATACACTTAAAAGTTGGCTATTTTTCCAAAATTGGATCAGTGAGTGAAAATTACTTTTGAATTTTAGACTTCAAATCAGGTAAGCACGTTCGAACTCTATATCACTGGTACAATTTTGAAAAAGTGGCCGACTTCAAAATACACCAAGAAAGTGACTATTTGTGTAACCCTAGAATTTGCTTGGGTTAAGCTTTATTACAAATCCTACTTATAAAACCAAATATTCTCATTCATAGACTTTCAATATCTATTATTTTCTTGAATGTAGGTTTATAGATCCATTAACCTATGGTGACTATCCAAAAAATATGCGTAGACTTGTGCAAGATCGCTTGCCAAAATTCACGAGAGAGCAAGCTGAGAAGGTGAAAGGTTCCTATGATTTCTTGGGACTAAATTACTACACTTCGAATTATGCATCCAATATTGTTTCTCAATATAAAGTGAACATTAGCTATTCAAGGGATTCTCAAGTAAATGAAACAAGTGAGTTCTAAAAGTCTTTCATGACCTAAAATAGTGATTGAAAATCCTTTTTAATCTTAATTTTCCTATATATGTAATCTTTTCTTCTTCTTGTTTATTTAAAAAAATATTTTGCAGCGGAAAGAAACGGAAAACTCATTGGTGAACCGGTAAAAAACTTAACTAGCTTTTTCCTCACAAGAAAACGTTATCTTTTGACTCATATATTTATTTTGTCTTTCTTTCTTTATTTCCTCATTTTTTTCTTGAATTTTAACTACAGACGGGCTCGGGTATTTTCTTCATTGTCCCAGAAGGACTTCATAAGCTTTTGGTCTACACGAAGAAAAAATACAAGAATCCCATAATTTACGTTACCGAGAATGGTATGACAATAAATTAATCTATAATTGGTCTCTTATACAATTGTACAAAAAATCCGTTTTAATGTTTTGATTTTCTTATCAGGAATGAGTGATGCTAATATTACCGAAGTTCAGCAAGGAGTCAATGATTTCCAACGAGTAGATTTTTACCATCGTCATCTCTTGGCCCTTAATGCTGCCCTTAAGTGAGTCCATTAATCTTTGCCTAAAGGCTAAATATATCTCCCTCACAAAAATAGTTTGAGTTTGAATATTTTCCTTAAGAAAATTGGTTAATGTTGTGTGTTCGTATCAAATGTACATGGTTTATTTTTACTGCTAACTAAACTTAGATTTTCTACAAAAGCATCTTTTTGGTGCTAATTTTGAAAATTAGTCGAAAAAAAAATAGTTTATACTTGAAAAAGTGATGCTGATATTGATACTTTTGTTGTAACAGGGATGGTGTGATTGTGAAGGGTTACTTCGCATGGTCGTTGTTGGATAATTTTGAATGGAATTCAGGTTACACGCAGAGATTTGGGATTAATTTTATTGATTACACACAAAATTTAAAAAGATATCCCAAACTTTCTGCGCTTTGGCTCAAAAAATTTCTACTTAAATAGAAATATTTTGTACTTCCATTGTTGTGGCTTATTACGATTAAAAGCAGGCACTATTGAACTGTATCTCCTCATTTTGTTTGCTTCATAAAAAATGTGTGTATTAAATACCATATTTTCTCTAATTATAGCATTATATTATTGCTAGATGTTGAATGCATCGAGGATGACTATACTTATCTTTATGATATGATAATACTCTTCGATACTTAATCACTTAGGATGTGTTTGACACGAAAAAAATATTTTTCGGAAAATATTTTCTAATTTTTTCATGTTTGGGTGACTTAATCGTTTTGAAAAACATTGTCCTCAAGAACTCAATTTTTTTCCAATCGTAGGAAAATGTTTAACCTATCAAAAGAAGGGAAAATATTTTCCTAAATTCTTTTTCAACTTTTTCACCCTATTCCCCATCTCTTCAATCTCATGCAACTGCAAGTCAATCTAGTTCTATGAGTGATCATTTACTTTTTGAAAGTATTCCCTGTAAATAATTAGTTGTTGATTTTGTTTCTTCTTCTCATTGTACATACCATTCTGAATTGAATAAAATGAAGATGTTATGGCATAATAGGCTGTGACATATATCTTTTATTAGAATGAGGGAAATTCCTTATATACCTTGTAAATTTTCTTCTAAATAACCTTTTACCTGTACTATATGTTCATTAGCAAGGCAGCCCAGGCTACCTTTTCTTGATAGTTCAATCAAAACTACACATGCTTTTCAACTCATACATGTGGATACCTGAGGCCCTTATAAAAGCCCTACCTAATGGGTGTAAGTATTTTCTAACCATAGTTGATGGCTTTACTAGATCTACTTAGACTCACTTATGGGGTACAAGAGAAATGCTTTCCCTCTTATCAAGGCCTTCATTTCCATGGTCAAAACAAAGTTAAAATCCATTGTACAAATTGTGAGAAGTGATAATTCCTTTGAACTTCAATCCAGTAATTGTGGAACTGATTTCTTTGTTGAAAAAAGAAATAATCCATCAAACTTCTTGTACTTACAAACCACAACAAAGTGGTGTGGTTGAAAGAAAACACAGGTATCTTTTAGAAACCTCAAGAGCCCTGCTTTTCCATTCTCAGTTACCTATTAGATTCTAGGGAGATTATATGATTATATTACTGCTACATACCTTATTAATAGGTTCACTTCTAAGTTTCTCAATAACAAAACACCTTTTGAACTACTATTTGGGCATCCTCCTTCTTATAATCACATTAAAATATTTGGTTGTCTATGTTTTACCACAGTTCCTAAGTACCATAAGGAAAAGTTTCAGGCTAGTGCTGACTCTTGTGTATTCCTGGGATATCGATTAGCCAAGAAGGGATATAAACTCTACAATTTGAAAACTAAGTTTACTTTGGTATATAGAGTTGTAGTTTTTCATGAATCTATTTTTCCCTTTTCTCCTTCTTTCAAATAGCTTAGTGCTCCTCCTCATCTAAATCCTACTTCTAGTTGGAGTTTACTAGTCGAAATTCCATTTGTGATCCTCTTTATGCTCCATAATCTTCTGTACCTTCTCCTTCTACTTCTCTCTCACCATCTCCTCCTTCTCCAACATCTCTATCCTTCTCTTCTCAACCATCTACCTCCTCAAACACTCTACCTAGGAAATCCTAGAAGATCAAGTAGAACTCATATTCCTCCGGCTCATCTGAAACAATTTGTATGTAACCTTCCTCTATCCCTACCTAGCCCTAGTTCTTCTTCTACTTGCCTTCATAGTTTAGTTAACAATGCTGAGGTTGAGCCTGCCTCATATCAGCGGTCAACATCTATTCATGCATGGCAGAAGGCCACGAGGAAAGAATTTGAGACCTTAAAGGCCAATCGTACTTGGTCCATTGTTCAGCTGTCAGCTGGTAAGAAACCCATAGGTTGCAAATAGGTTTATAGAGTCAAGTATAGGGGTGATGGAACTGTGAAAAAATGTAAGGCTAGATTGGTTGTTAGGGGTGATACTGAGATTGGGGGTGTGGATATCAATGAAACATTCTAACCCGTTGTTAAATTTTTCACTGTTACATGCATTATTGTTGTGGTTGTCAAGCAAAGTTGGCCTCTTTTTCAAATTGATGTCCTTTCTGCATGGTTTCCTGGATGAGGAGGTCTATATTCGGATTTCACCTAAGCTATCACCCACCCCTGTAACTAATTCTGGTACATCTTCTGCTCCTTTGGTTTGTCATCTTCAAAAATCACCATATGGTTTGCGACAAGCTTCAAGGCAGTGGTATGTCGGGCTATCTCAAGCTTTATGTTGTAGGGGATACTCTTCTTCTCTTAATGACTATCCTATTTTCTCCAAAATATCTTGTTTTTCCACTATTCTGCTTGCTATATATGTTGATGATATTAGTCTTACTGGTAATTGATGACTTGTCTGAAATTACTGCATTAAAGAGTTTTCTGAATGCTAAATTAAAAATTAAAGACTTGGGTGTTCTCAATTATTTCCTTGTGATTGAAGTTGCATACACCTCTAGTGGACTGTTGTTACATCAGAGATAGTTTGTTAAGGATCTTCTCAAGGAATACCATTGTGAGAATGTTACTCATGTTACTTATCCCCTTGATCTAATTGTTAATCTCAAAGGAGACATGAGGGATCCTTTTTGTCACGACCCAACTCCCAAACCCGGTCATGATGGCGTCTCTCGTGAAGACAAGGCCAGTTATACCAGTTCATTTTTTTAACAGTTATCAAACATAGGTGAATAGATTAATTCTACTTAATGACAATAATAATCAGTGTTTACAGCCCCACATATGTCAGTTTACTTGTTCATGCTGTTGCTTGTTTACTTTGCCCTTTTATATGTCAGTTTCTGTGGTTTATTCTGGAGTTACTAATGCTTTTCCTTTTGTTTTCTTTTTGTTTTGTTTTTGTTTTTTGTGTTTTTTTCCTTTTCTCGATCTTGCGCCGATGGTCGACTGGAAACAGCCTCTCTACCCTATCGGGTAGGGGTAAGGCCTGCGTACATATTACCCTCCCCAGACCCCACCCTGTGGGACTATACTAAGTAGTAGTTGTTGTTGTACAGCCCCACATAACCCGACCGGGGTGTCACAAGTCACGAGCATCTAGGAAGTAGGAACACTACTATAAGGCCAATAATATATATACAAAATAAAAATCTAGAAATTTCAGATAAACTGCGGTGCCGCGGACGCTGGCGGTCACCTTGCTCAGCTACATTAGTATATCTTCAATAAGCTAATAACCCGTTACCGGGTGAACAATACCTGCAACTGCACGCGAGGTGCACGGAGTAAAGCGAATACTTCCAACTCAGTGGTAATAAGAATAAATAATACTGAGCGGTAAGAAATAACATAAGAGATTGCTTATGATTGCTTGTATACAGGTACCAGACTATTTTGAAATCAAAATCTTTCATCGCTAACAATATAATCTTATTTCCTACAGGTTCATGGATCCATTGGTGTATGGAAAATATCCTTCAATTATGCGTACAATTGTGGGAGATCAGTTACCAAATTTTACAGCGGAGCAAGCTAAGATGGTGAAAGGATCCTTTGACTTCATTGGACTAAATTACTACACCTCAAATTATGCAGCTTATCTTCCTCCAACAAACAATGTTAATGTCAGCAGTGCAACAGACCCTCATGTCCACGTAACAGGTAAGCTACTCCAAAATTGAAATAAAATGGAACCAACGAAAACAAAAGAAATAATTAAGTAAAGAATAATATTTTTTATATTAATTTTTTTTAATTATAAATTTTGGATATTGCCCTTCATAACATGTTATTGAAGCCATTAAAAATAATGACATATTTAAGATCACAAAAGTATTTTTCATATGTCAAAAGTTTTTCTTTTTTATCACGTGTCAAAGAAAAATGACATGACCTTCAACTTCTAATACATATTACATATTAATGTTTTCATGAATTTTCAGGACTGGCTGATCGTAAGATGGCAATGAAAGAAGCCATAAAGGATCGTCAGAGAGTGAACTTTTATCGTGGCCATCTTTTGGCAGTTCAAGAAGCCATAGAGTAAGTTCATACACGATCGTCAAAAACTTTATAAACTACCATTTTTCAATTTTGACTAAAAAAATTCTGTTTTATAATTACTTGGCAGGCTCGGTGTGAAAGTTAATGGTTTCTTTGCTTGGTCATTTCTTGACACATTTGAATGGACTGATGGTTACAAGTTAAAGATTTGGAATGTGCTATGTGGATTACACTAATGGATTGAAGAGATACCACAAATATTCAGCTCTTTGGTTCAGAAAACACTTTCACAAGGAGGCTTTTAAACTTCAGTACCCTAGGCGAATGAGCTCATGGATTCCACGCATCTTGCGTCCATACATGTGATATCTAAGAGTTTACACAATAAATAAATAAATATATATATATATATATATATACATATATATATATATATATATATATATATATATATATATATATATATATATATATGTGTATCTTTGAGTAAAAAAAAGAAAATCTCAACTTTGTCTCCTGCCTAATCCAACATTTCAAAAGACCTCAAATTTTTTGTTCAGCTTAAAATTTCTAAAAATTATACGGTAAAAATAATTTTGGTCCTTCTAGTTTGCATTAAAAATCAAACTCCTTCTGATCAAACATTAAATAATAGACATTCTGCTTCTCCTATCATATGTATTGTCTATTTTACCATTGACATTTTCAACTCCTCCTCTATGCATATAATTTTTATTATAAAATTGTAAAATACTTAGCTAAATATCTTATTATGAATTTTGTAATTAAATCTCGATAAAATTTAACTAGAATCGTACTTTTATGAATTTATAACAAAATTTATCGTTAATAAACATCGAAGTTATAAATATGTAGTCTTTTAGGAATTTAATTATAAAACCGAACTCTATTTTAATTATTATTTTTATATTACTGCACTAACTTTTATTTGATTGATATTTAAAAGACATTTTGTTCTAATATTTTAATTGTTCCCATATCTTTCATTATTCAGCTTCAATAAATTATATTTATATGATTGATTTTTTCTTTTCATCTTTCTAAATCTTAGGAATAAATTATCTTCACTATAGGTAAATTCATAACATAGCTTAAGAAAAATGTCCTGATATTAAAAACGAAAAAAATGAAAATACTGACGAAGGCTATTATGATTGAGGATAAAGTAGGTATTTTAAAATTATAATTAAGTTTCGAGGAACAAAATGTCTATTGTTTAATATTGGAGGAGTAGTTTAATTTTTAAGATAAAGTTGGAGGATAAAAATAATTTTCACCCAAAATTATATGAATACTTCAGAAAACAGCAAGGCGAAAAAATTTCTATCGACGGCAAAAAACACGGAAATTAAAGAGTGTCAACGGTATTGTTAGAGAAAGAGAAATCACCATTGAATTACTGAGTAAATAATGATTAATTAAGAATTGAAAACAATGAACGGGTAGTCGGGTACAATGTTTTGATTCTCTCTTGCATGTTTGACGCATTTTCACGTGCCATGATTCAATGTCATAACCGTTGCATAGCGTCAAATCAAATTTACAATTAAATAATAAAATTAAAATTACTGTTTAATGCAATTACTAAAAAATCTATCGGCTGAAACAGTTTTTACCATTGTCTTCGTAAATGAATGAAGCGCAGCATTTAATTAAAAAAAAGAAAAGAAATTTAAACGTCAAAAATTTTCAGTTCTCTTTCAACATTTTGGTCTTGTTTATTCTTAAATGAAACCATAATACAGAAACCAATCATGTGTAATCAACCATAATTCAGGTTAATTAAAAAAAAACAATAAAATCTCAAAACAGAAAAATAAAAAATATTAACATGAAAGTAAAGGCGATCCACACAAACAATCGTTGTTAGAGAAGGATGAAGCCTCCAGGGAGTTGAAGAAAGTTCCTTCAGGAATAGATCCACAAAGGTGATTGTAGCTCAAATCCAAATGTCCAACGTACTTAGCAGATGACAACGTTTTAGGAATCGAACCTCCAAGGTTGTTGTACGATAAATCCAGGTGTGTAAAATATGTTGTTGGAACGAAAATATCAGGTAAAATTCCCTCTAAAGAATTTCGACTTAAGTTGAGAATATTTAATCCCGAACTAGTAAGTAGATTCGTAGGGATTGAACCCGAGATCTGGTTGTTGTCTAAGTTTAGAACTGTGAGAACCGGCATGGAACCTAACTCAGCCGGTATTGAACCGGAAATTTCGTTCGTTGATAAATCCAGATCGACTAACCGGTAAAGTTTTGCTATTGAAGTCGGGATTGAACCAGAAATTTGGTTATTGTTCATTATTGCTCTGCTCAACATGCTCATTTTTCCAATATCCGATGGGATTTCTCCAGTGAGCATATTGTTACTGAGATCGAGATGGATTAATTTTCCAAGGTTGACAATAGAAGGAGGAATAGAGCCAGAAATTTGATTGTAACCAAGGTTAAGGATTGTGAGTTCACTCAGTTGACCAATGTCTGATGGAATTTCACCAGAGATTTTGTTTCCAATGAGGTCAAGAATACGAAGGTTTTGAAGTGAAGCGAGGCAAGTTGGAATCTCACCACTGATGTCTTTCCAATCAGCAACAACAAGAGTTGTGAGCATGTCAAGCTTGCAGAGAGATGGAGAGAGAGAACCTGTCATCCGTAGTGTTAGAAAAATACAGTAAATAATATTTGGCACGTACACTAAATATGGATGTGAAAAATAGAAATACTATAAGTATATAAGTGGTGATTTCAATAACGTTAAAGCACTTTAGAATAGTGAATCTATTAAATTTAAATTCTAAATCCGTTTTTACCTGTCATGTAACCAGAACGTCCGGCTTTCTCGAAGATTGGATCTTCGGATTCGCCTCGGAGGACAATACTGGCAACTCGTTGTGTAACGGGGTCAGAGCTTATTCCATACCAGTTCGAGCAATTGGTGCCTGTCCAAGTGTTGAAGATGCCCAAGTAAGGTTCGTTAAGAGCTGCCTTGAAATCTAGCAAAGCCGCTATGTCCTCCGGCGAGCAGCTATTGACGGGAAAGGCAATGGCCACTACGATGAGAGTCACCAAGAACGCTCCTGTGAGTCCCATCTCTCTACTAAAATGGAAAGCTGTGATTTTCTTTAACTTTTCGCTCTATAAGGAAAGTTGCTTATAATAAAAAAAGCAAAACCTATAGTGTTTCCTCACTCCAAAGTTTGTGTCGCAACGAAGAATATGAAAGTGGAAGGGATACGAACGGAATTGATATATACACAAAAAAAAAAAAAACAAATTTGATTGACACATATTCAAACCAAGTCAACTTCATGTCTAACTTTTAACATGTACTCCTTTATTTTATTTTATAGTTTCTCACATAAACATATTTCTTTTTGGTTCATTTAAAAAAAAAATTAAAAATAATTTAGGTTAAAATTATAATTCTTTACTTAATGAGAAACTTTTATAACCACACAAATATTTTGGAATTTGGACTCCTTTTTGACTTATTTAACACCATAACTTTCAAAAGTAGTCTTTTTTTCCTCTAAAATTCCGTACAGGTTCACATAATATTTTTGTGTTGGTAATATATTCTTATTAAGAGTAAAATGGAAATTATAAAATTAAGAAAATTTTAGATATAAATGGTATCGTTTTTAACAAATCAAACAGTGTCACATCAAATGGAATACAATTAGGGCTATTTTTTTTCCTTTTAATATGACAAAAATTATCACTGATAGCTAGGGGTGGGCATTCGGTATTTCGGTTCGGTATTTAAGAATTTCGGTTCGGTATTTCGGTATTCGGTTTATTAATTGTGTATACCAAATACCGTACCAAAATATTTCGGTACGGTTCGGTATTTTTTATTTTGGTTCGGTACGGTTTCGGTACGGTTTCGGTTTAATAATCGATGAATAATCAATGCTAACAATGCACATGCACAACGGAAACTATCACTGTGAAAGAATGAAAAATCTGTTCCGAACTATAAAGAATAGAGAATTTGAGACAATCAAGTAACCAAGCCATGGAATCTTTTCTAAAGTTCAAATTCGGAAGACTTGAGTTATTAATCAAAGTATAAGCTAAAACACCAAATAATTAAAAGGATTAAAAAATGGCCAAGACATCACTAGCTAAAGAATGATTGACATTTGACGCCACTCCAGTGCACTGCAAAATGAAAAAACCGGTATTGGGGCTGGGAATTAGAGTTTAGAGTGGGCTGGGGCGTTGGGTTGGGGCTGGGAATTAAATAAAGAAGGGTTTGGGCTTGGTCGTTGGGGCTGGGGCGATGGGCAGTGGGCTGGGTTATTAAGAAAGTGTCTTTTAAAAATCGGTATTTCGGTATACCGAAATACCGAAATTTCAGAATTTTAATACCGAGGACCGTACCGAAATACCGAAATACCGAAATTGCAATACCGAATTAGACCGAAATACCGAAAAAACCGAAACCGAAATACCGAATAAATTCGGTTCGGTTCGGAATTCGGTTTTTCGGATTTTATGCCCACCCCTACTGATAGCACTCCCTCTATTCCAGTTGATCTCAACCTATTTTTTTTTTTTGGTCCGTTTCAAAAAGAATGATACCTTGGTAAATTTTGAAACATTAATTTAGCTTAAACTTCCAACTCTACCCTTAATGAGAAGCATTTATAACCACACAAATACTATGAATCTCTTTTTGATTTGTTTAAGACCACAAATTTTAAAAAGTCTTTAAATTTCGTGCCCAGTTAAATAAGTTTACTTAATTTAGAGAGAGTATCTTTTTGGGATATCTTTTGAATATTAATTTTAAATAAAGGATACATTACTTTAGTGCCATTTAACTTGAAACATTAGCCACATCTAACTTTTAATAAATGAAAAGTGTCATCTTGTTTTATTTTATATAATATTTTTTTTTAATTTTTAGTACATCCAAAAAAAAATTAATACCTTTATATAAAAAGTTACTTTCTTACATTAGACATTTTATTTACCTATAATAACATACTTTTATAATCACAAAAAAGCCATAAAGTCATGACATATTTAAAGTTATAAATTTTAGGGGATTTTAAAAAGAAACTGGTTAACATTGTTGTATGCATATGCCCCAAAGGAGGAAGCACATGGGACGGTGTGGCTCATTATTTTCATAGCAAAAGGAAGTGGGAGCATGTTCCTATTGTTTGCTTTGTAATTTGTAAGTATGGATTCGGATTGATCAGCAAACTACGCATAAACCTGGATCTTCTTTTATTATCAAATTTTGTTATAGCTGATTCATTTTGGAACTGAATCAATTATATAGTACTGGTTATTTATTTATAACGTTTTTCAATGTCATTTTAGGTTTTATAGATATATCAATTTATCATAGAAAACAGTGTTCTTGACGCATTAAATTAATTCAAGACTTTCTGACACTTTCTTTTTTTGCTATAAATAAAATTTTCATTATTAGGGGAGGGTGATAAAAATACATTGATAGCACATGGACTAATGTGCCATATTATACTTTGATTGAGTCTTGATCTGTTAAATAATAGAAAATTAATATAGCACATTAGCTCATGTGCTATCAGCAGATTGAACTTTTGTATTAGCATTGAGTACTGTTTTACTTTTACTTAAACTCTCTTACATAAATATAACTTTCAAATAAGAATTTATATCTGTGGAAGGATTCTGGATGTAGGTATATTTTTGTCACAACTAAAAATTAGAGAGCCGTGATCGGCACTCAATAGAACCTCGCGCTTGTCAAGCGAACATCCACCTTCAACGTAATAAAGGAGGATAAAATACATAATGGAGGATGAAACATGTTTGGCTCAAAAGTTAAATGTTACTTTAGAAGATTAAAACAATCAAAAAGATAGAAATTGCGTAAATCGTAACCAAATATAATAAACCTAGTTGTGAGATCGATATAGTTATATATAACATATAGGATGTTGCAGAATAAAGAACTTTAAGAACTGTTGCTTGTCAAATTTAAGAAATAAAAAGAGAATGAGAGAGTTGTATCATTAGATAATAACACCGATGCTTTTACAATGGGGAACTCCCTTTTATATAGAAAGGGATTTCCTTTAAATAATAATAAATATATTAGAGCGTAGTCGACGTCCTCTTAGTGGGGCGTCTAATCGTGAGTGATGTCATTCGCATCCTTACGTCTAAACTATACCCCTGTTATAAGAGAGATATATAAGAGAGCTAGTACCCTCTTGTCGTAAAAGTCGTGAAGGGTCACATTTGGTCCCGTGCAAAACAATTGAAAATGGAATATTGGACAGACCTGTATGCAATCATGCAGCAGTTTATATCAAGAGAATATAAAACACGTATGCAACAAATAGCCCATGGAAATCATTATATGAGAACTACTCACATGTAACATCTATCTCAAACAGCTCATAAACTCTACATAAAACAGTAGGATGTCAAGAATTCATAATGCAAAATGAATTGGCGCCCGTTAAGCGTCCAAAGAAAGGAAATTAAAAAAATGCCGCAAACGAGCCTTGTGTGGGGCTAATCACCAGAGTAGAAGTGGGCTCTAACTAGCATAAAATGCTTAATCAAGAACATATTGTTGCCCTTAGACCTTATCATTTTCATATTTATTAGTTACAAGATTTGTAAGCACCAGTTTGAGAACAAAAGTTAGGAGGAAAATGTAAAATATTTGTAGAAATTTCAATTGATTGATACACTATTCATCCCTCTTTTAGTTTATAAGTGGTGCATAATTTTAAGAGTTGTTATTAGAGCAGGCTCTCAATTACGAGGGTTACACCTTTTAGAGATTCACAAGATGAGTGCACCACCAGGGATAAATGAGGGTCATGCTATCACACGTCCTCTATTTGGAAACAGCCTCTCTACCCCAGGGTAGGGGTAAGGTCTGCGTACACACTACCCTCCCCAGACCCCTACTAAGTGGGATTATACTGGGTTATTGTTGTTGTTGTTGTTGTTGCTATCACACGTCCTTCTTTATTCAATGGAAAGTACTGTATGTGGTGGAAAGCTATGATACAAAAATTCTTAACTACTATGGATAATGAGTTATAAAATAGGCGAAATACATAAACAACCCCTTCAAGTTGTCTTCAACGATCAACTGAACACCCAAACTAATTAATTTATCATTTAGACACTTCAAGTGACTATTAAGTGTATCAAGTAAACACTCGAGCGCGACAGACTATATACGTGATTACACTTGCTAATAAAGTATCAAATGAACTAATTAGAAAATGACACATTTAATATGAATTAACAAAAAAAGGAATATATTTAAAGCAAAAAAAATTATTTTTCCTTACTTTTAATTCACCAAGTTAGTGCTAAATTCCCCCATTCTTTTATCTTCTTTCTTTCACCCATCAACTTTCCCTTATTCTATTTCTCCAAATTAACCTGCATCCTAATGCCCAACAAATTAAATGTAGCTACTGAATCAAATTCCCACAGTAAAAATGCATCTGAAGGATCAAAGAACTTTTCGAACAAAAGTGAATCTTCACACAAGAAATCTGCCTTGTGAGTTGTTGAATTCATGAAAGTTACAAGAACATCTTCTTTTAGTGGAGCACACCATTTCTGTGGATTTGCTTCTTCAAATTGAACTTCAATCTGTTTGTAACTGGTCATTAAAAATTCAAGGATGAAAATGAAAAGAAATTTGTATTCTTTTAACAGTGCTGGACAGAGAATTTAAGACTTCAATTCTCCATTTTCAAAGTTGTGTAAGGTCCATTACAGTTGATTGAACTTCAATCTGTTGGGAGAGTGTAGCCAATTCCAGTTGCTTTTAATATTTGGGGTTGATTTGCTAAAATGGGGGACACAGCTGGGAAAAGCAAAAAGATGGTTTGGGGGAGGGGGGGGTATGGAGGATTCTTGTCATTAATTAATTTTTTCTTGGATATTACAATTGAAAATTGACCTTCACCCGCCCAACACTTTGTTACAAAACACGCATATGCCACATTAGTAACGAGTGTTTACTTGAAATACTTAATAGCCACTTGAAGTGTCCAAATGGTAAGTTCATCAGTTGGGGTATTCAGCTGTCGTTGAGGAAAATTTGAAGGGACCGTTTATGTATTTCGCCTATAAAATATTATTCAGGATGTTCCAAATATCCCGATTAAGCTTGATGCATGGGGAAGAGAAGTTCTCAACGAATGAAGTGAGTTTAATGATATTTCATTCGTTTAATGATATTGATCGAAAAGTCATGGAGAAAATTTCCAAAGCCAAAATGACATTTATTTGTGGCTTCGCGTGATGAGAATAACATAGTTTCAGCATGCGCTGATGCAAAGGAGATATAGGATACCTTGCAAACTTCACATGAAGGAACATCTCAAAAAATCAATCTGAAATTGAGATGCTCTTAAGAAGTTATGAAATATTCACCATGAAAGACTTTAAACCAGTACAAGATATGATCATTAGGTTTACAATCAATAAAAATTAGTTAAGATCACTTGAGAAGACTTTAACATATGAGGAGTTGGTGAGAGAAGTTCACAAAATACTTGTTGCCTCACGGTCAATCAAATTTATTGCAATTCAGGAAGCCAAGGAACTGAGTACAATCATTCTGGATGAACTTGTTAGAAATTTGAGAACATATGAGATAAAGGAAAATGTATTTGAATAAAGTTGACTCCAAAAGAGACAAAGGGCTGATACTCAAGGTATTATGATGAAGAAGAAGAAACTGATATAAGTCTACTGGCAAGAAAATTCAAGGGGTTCGTGAAAAATTCAAAAGGAACTGGAAAAGAAAGGTCGCAAGCAAACCAAAGGCTCTAGAAAGGACAAACATGCTATAAATATGGGGAGTTTGACTATAGTCGAGGATTGTTGAGAGTGGAAAATTTAATGGAAAAAGGAGCATGTAATGAAACAAAAGAAGGACCTAAAGAAGGGATGTGACTGACGAGCTCAAAACACACACTTAAAATATGCTCGCTAATAAAAAAAATACTAGTATATTATAGTATTGTATTCACAGGGAATTAAGTTAAATAATATTCTCGTAGTTTCTAGCTTGATCGTTATTCAAGAAGATCAACAATTGAGATTTGTATAACGACTAACTAAAATAAACTAAGAATCTACAGCTATTGACTAACGACAATCGAAACAAGGAGTAGGCAAAGAGGGTTACCAATGGGAGGAGATGGGGTTTTGACAGGATAGGTGCAAGATAATCGTCTGGGACTTAACTCTAGATAATTCACTTTTAATGTTCGAGTAATTCTCTCGAATTCACTCCATTATAGCTCACGCGTATAGTAGAAACTCCTCTTTCAATTAAGTCTCAACCTCACGAGATGAACCAATTTAAGCTTTGTGAAGATATGCAAGAATACATAGTGAATTGGTTTTTAGAAGAACCTCTGTCGACTATCCTCCTAATTAGGTTTAATCAATGATTCAACTAGCCTCTTTCGATTATTAAGAAGAATCAATAAACTCAACCAACAATATAATACAAAGATATCATAAGTTATGCCTCTTTCGATTACATGAACAAGCAAATATAGATGCAATAATTGAATCATCCAAAAATGCTTCAATACATAAAACTAGAGTTATAATCCGCAAACAAATATCAATACACAAAATCAGTCAAACCCTAAAGTCAACTACTCTATAGACATGGAGTAATTCATCACAAATATAATAAAAGTATAGAAAAAACATAAATTCAATCCAAACTTGGGTCTTGAGTGGGGGAAGAAATGATGAAATCCTTGCGCTTTAGCTCCTCGAACTCCTCTTTAGCTTCCTTATGCTTAAAGTATGTCATAAGTCCAGAAAATAAAGTTTTTCTATATATTTATATGAAGTGGGGTCGGGCCCAGACGAAACCACATTCTCCTAGACAAAATAGTACATTGGCTATGTAAATATTATACAGGCGTACCGCATGGGGTGACGCAACATGTCAGGCATTAGTGGGGAAATCCAGAGAGCTCAACTTCTGCCAGGCATCGTGTTTTGTACAGCTGCGACACTTCACGCGCCGCCCTACGCGCCGCGGTGCCTCACGCGCCGCAGCTGTTGGATTTTCTCAGAGTATGGTTTAAACTTTGATTATTGATGTCCAGGATTGGTCCTCGATCACCGAACACGATCCCGGCTTAATCCCTTGGGCTTTTACTTAGACTTCAAAGCTCCAATTAGCTCGAATTAACTCGACAACATATACATCACTCAAAATCACTTCGATAAGGCCTAAAACACACAATAAGTACAAAACACTAGCGATTAAAGGTCAAACACAATTAAAGTGTAGTAAATTAGAGTGCAATAAGTGACTAAAATACGAGATTATTGCCTACCATCAACACCCCACACTTAAACCATTGCTCTCCCTCGAGCATTCAAACTGCACTTTATATAGGCACAACCTTTTTAAACGACTCTCCTAGCTCATCACACCAAAAATATTTAATATAGATTAAGCACAATAACGTAACATTTACGCCTTAAATTTGACTCACAAGTACCACAAATTTCCACAGCCCGCTCACTTACTCTAACACAGAGGTGAATGACATTACTTTTCCATCATGACTTAAGGCCATCACACAACAGTGAGTAGTTTCACACACAATAAAATTTAAACTCAAGATAGAAATAATGCATTTTCCCTTAGAAGAAACATTCATATGCCACAAAAGACATACCATAAGCTTGCTCGTAGTGTACTACTCTACTAATTGAGTTTATTCAGCCAAGAATTAGTAGGACTTCAATTAGTTGTAGTGTAGGCTCAAGTAGGATACATTTAGATATAAGAGTGACTACACCTCCCTAAGCACTCTTAATACATTCACTTTTACAATTCAAAATCTCACACTTATGTCATACCATAGCTCCACCTTCGCATCAATATATATTAACCCCTACGCCTTTAAGTAAAATTACATCAAGAATTACCACTATCAAGGAATGTTTGCATAACAATATAACTTTTTTTTCATTCTTTTCTTTTTCAATTCAAGTGGCTCTTAATTTTTCTAAACATTTCACCTTTCTTCTTATTTCAATAGTTTCACTCAATAGCCAAACCAACCACCCCACACTTTAAGTTTTACAAAGTTTATAAAAATTTCAAGTGCTTACGAGAGGTACAAGATCAAACAAATGGGTAAGGCTTGTAATGTGATTGCCAAAAGAAATGGGATTATAGGCCCGAAGGGGTTATGTCATTACCCTAGTTCACCAATCATGAATCTGTCATGATGGCGCCCAGTCTTCGCGACTAGGTAAGCCTAACACAATGCAAAATGTACCACTCTTGTGAACAAAAGTTAAGATAACATCGAAATAATATAAAAGAAATGTAATAAGTGCCGCTCGGCACATACACTTCACCAAATACCAAAAAGAAATACAACCACCAAGACCCGAAAACTAACGGGAAATATTGATTAAGAGAGTATAACTGTGGCTCTATACATCAAGAGTGTCTACACAACAAAAATAAAGGAATAACTAACATCACTAAGAAGAATAGAAGAAGACCATTCGGATCTCCGGACATAGCAGATTCATACCTCGAGTCTCCTAAAAATGCTTCTAAGTCACCGGTAGTGCGTCTGATCGGATGGACATCTGCACAATAAAAGTGTGCAGAAGATTAGCATGAGTACACCACAACGGTACTCAGTAAGTGCCAAGCCTAACCTCGATGGAGTAGTGAAGAGGAAGGTCAGGGCCCTACCGAGAATAATAAAAATAATGATAATAACACCGAACATTACAAAATAGGAATAAGTCTGAAATAACAGCAAATGAGATAAATACTACAAGCCGTCTGGAGTTAAGCTAACAAAGAGAAATCAACACAACAAGTACAAATCAACAAATCTAGGATCTCCAGGAATTAAACCCGCAGTCTCTTTTATACTAAGCAACTCGGGATCTCCGGGAATCGAACCCGCAGTCCATATATTAGTATCACATTCTAGCTGAGGCCCATAGCTTGCGGTATTCCATTCATCCGGGTGCCGCAAAGATGTATCAGAATTTGAGGCAGCACTATTGGTGGAGGCGGATGAAGAAGGATATAGTTGACTATGTTTCGAGGTGCTTCAACTGCAAGCAGGTGAAGTATGAGCATCAACGACCGGGTGGGTTATTGCAGTAGATTGAGTGTAAGGCCCCGTAATATTTTTGTGCATAAAACCTAGTAGCTATGGTATTATGGTTCGAATAATGTGTTAGGAATGCGAAGGATTGGTCAAGTTGCTTATAGGCTGGAGTTGCCTCCCGAGATGTCATCAGTGCACCCGGTATTCCATGTGTCCATGTTGAAGAAAGTGATTAGAGATCCCTCCACCATCATGCCAGTCGAGACTATTGAGGTTAATGAAGATTTGTGATACGAAGAAGTTCCAGTTGCCATTCTTGATAGGCAAGTCCGTAAGTTGAGAAATAAGGAAGTTGCCTCCGTTAAAGTATTGTGGCGAAGTCAACAAGTAGAGGAGGCCACATGGGAAGTAGAAAAATAGAAGAAGGAAAAGTACCCCCATTTGTTTGATCAAGCTTAGAAGAAATTAGGCGACCCTTCTACTCCTAGTAACTGTCATCTTGTCCAAGTTGTTTCCCACTTAGTATTAGTAAAGTCTCCTTCATTTTGTAATGAGTTAAATGTGCTGTTACCTTGGGTCACTTGAACCTTTATTGATAATATGAAAGCCTTATAAAGATTCATGTGTTAAATAAATAACTAATAGTAAGTGTAGATTGGTAATGGTTTGTTTTTGTGTACATGGTGTGTTAAGATGGTTAAATAAGGTAAGAACTCATTGAAGTGACTAGTTTATGTGCAATTGTAACAATGTGATAGGATATGTGCATTTGTTGAGGTAAGAAAGTGTATACAAGTTGTGGAAAATGTTGTATTTGTGTATTGTTGTTTGGTAATGTGTTTCGGGGGCCCTCCAACAGGTGGATATGTCCATAATACAAAGGAAACTCTGGCGAAATTTTTCTAAAATATAAGAGTTAGTTAAAATTTTGATAGTTTGCATATCATGTCTTTCAAAACCAACTCATTTTCAAAATCCTCATTCGAGGACGAATGATCTTAAGGGGGGAGGATGTAAGGCCCCGTAATATTTTTGTGCATAAAACCTAGTAGCTATGGTGTCATGGTCCGAATAATGTGTTAGGAATGCGAAGAACTCTTCGCTTCGAGCTTGCTCGCCACGATTTGGACTCTTGGTAGTGGTTTAAGTTTCAAAAATGTAAAGAGTCAATTTTTCCAGAAAATTGTCGATTCTGCGGTCAGGAATGCGACCGCAGATCTGCTATGTGGACCGTATTATTGCTACAGAGCTTAACAAAAGGTTTACAAAAATTGGTATTGAGAATGTGGTCGATAGCGATCGCAGAATAGATCTGCGGACCGCAGATATATCGCATAAATTCTCGAAGGTTTTTGAGCGTCAAATCTGTGGTGCACTCTACGACTGCAGATCAAGAATGCGGACCGCATTTTGGTCGCATTCCATAACAGAACTTGTGTAAATTTTGAGGCAATTCCGCGGTCATTATGTGGACCGCATGTTGATTCTGCGATCGCAGATGCGACCGCAGAATTGACCCGGCCCAGAAATTTTATAAAATTCAACCCGACCTCTTCTTTAATATAACACCTTTCTCCTTCATTTTATCATATCATCTTACTAAAATTAGAGAGAGAAGAGAGGGGTTTTAGAGAGAGAAGTCTTTCATTTTCAAAGATTGTTCCAACTACTTAGTTCAAGGGATTCTAGGGCAAGGATTCAACTTCCCCAAATTATTTGAAGGTAAAAACCCTAGCTATTTTCTCTAAATTTCAGTTTTAAAATGGGTAAGGAGAGGGTTGCATATAATAGCTTTTGGAAATGGAATTTTACACTCATGCATGATTATTGAACTTGATTTTTTAGTAAAGAGGAAGTGAATAGGCGTAAGAGCCTGCGGAACAAGGACGGCAAAGATAGGATAGCTGGGGTAAGCATAAAGTAGGCAGTTAAAGGAAGAAAACTCGATACTAGGTATGTATGGATAATGTCGATTCTTGTGAAATCACCTATATGTGTGAAATTTGTTGGTTCGTGTTAATTTGACAAATTGCGTGAGATTCTTGATGTTGTTGTTGGATATTCAAATTTGTTGTTGAACTATGAGTGATGTAGTATGGGATATGAACCTGAAGACAAATGAGAGTTAAATTTGGCAATGAATTGTGAATAATGGTTATGATGGTATATATGGTACCTTGTGGAAAAGAAACGAAACACTTGAGGTGTGGTAAGTTGTTGAACATAACAGTATGAACATTCTTGATTTTGGAAACATTGTAACTTGGTTGTGATATTGGCTTGAGAAGTAATTGAGAACATGAACCAATGTGTAAGTTGCTTATTTGAGCTTGTTGTAATTGTGTGTAGTACCTTATCTGTTGTTTGTGATTGTTGTGTTTGAAAACTGTACGGTAGGATTGGGTTGCGCGCCGCAACATGAAGAAATAAGGTGTGGGTTGGGGTGATAAGGGTGGCCGAGGTAATAAGGGTGGACGAGGTAATAAGGATGGAAAGCGATCGAAATCGCTAATGAATACAAAATCATTGATATGAAATTGTGAAAGGAGACAGCAGGAGAGTTTGAAACCTGTGGGGCACTGATTGTCCCTTTGTTTGACTACTTGTGATTTATGTGGTTGATTGGTTGATGTTCTACTTGTTGACCTTAAACTTGCTTTGTGTTGAGCCTTACCTGAAATGAGTAAAATGTGGGAAACATGGTTAGCTGGCTTAATTGATCCTTGATGTAATTTATTGGTTGTCTTATTGTCATGATTCTTGTTTAACGGCTTGAGTTTACTTGGGACAAAGTTTGTCCATACATACCAGTACAATTCAAGTGTACTGACGTCCCTTTTTCCGGGGACGCTACATTCGTGTTATGATTGTAGGTGGATCAGTAGCAGGCACTTCAACTCATCGGCAGTAGTATCCTTCATCCTCCACTGCCCGCTTTGGTGAGCCTCTTTTCTTCCTCGGGGCCCTGTGTGGTTCACAACACTTTTGTTTAGACTTCACTTTGATTTTTTAAGGTATAGCTGGAGCCTTGTTACCGACAAGTATTGTGTTTCCTTTTGTATCCTAGAGGCTTTGTAGACGTGTAAAATGTGGGATTCCAGTCTTATGTATATGTCATGTTGGGCGTTGTAAAAATTGTAAACTTGTTAACGAATCACTCGTATGGTTATGTTTGTATATTGTGAAATCAGTTATAATTGGTAAGATATTTGGTTAATGAGAAACGATCAACACAGGGGTAACGCGTGGGAATGAAAGGCACCCAGGTCCGCTTGACCGGGGCTACCCGGTCAGGCGCCGGTCATGTCCCTCGATTTGGGTTGTGACATTGAGATCCCAGAGTGGAAATGGGATCGCATCACCATGGACTTCGTATCTGGACTTCCACGGACTGTGAGGAAGTTTGATTGTATTTGGGTCATTGTGGATTAGCTGACCAAGTCCGCCCATTTCATACTTGTGTGCACTACTTACTCATTGGAGCGGTTGGCGCAGATCTATATCAAGGAGATAGTCTAGTTGCATGGTATTCCGATTTCCATCATTTCAGACAGAGGCACTCAATTTATTTTATGGTTCTGGAGAGTCGTACAGTGGGAGCTAGGCACTCGGGTGGAGTTGAGCACGGCATTTTACCCCTAGACGGATGTACAGTCTAAGCGCACTATTTTGAGTTTGGAGGATATGCTCCGTACGTGCGTGATTGAGTTTGGAGGTTCATGGGTTCACTTCTTGCCACTGGCAGAGTTTGCTTATAACAATAGCTATCAGTCCATCATTCAGATGGCGCCGTATGAGACCCTATATGGTAGGAGGTGCAGGTCCCCAGTGGGTTGGTTCGAGCTGAGTGAGCCCAGGTTGCTAGGTATTGAGATGGTTCAGGATGCAATGTACAAGGTCAAGGTGATTCAGGATAGACTCCATGCAGCCCAATCCAGACAGAAGAGTTATGCGAATAAGAAGGTTCGCGGTGTGGCATTTATGGTTGGTGAATGGGTTCTACTTCGGGTCTCGCCCATGAAAGGCGTCATGATGTTTGGGAAGAAAGGGAAGCTGAGTCCGAGATTCATTTGCCCTTTTTAGATTTTGAGGCATGTTGGGGAGGTTGCTTATGAGCTGGCCTTACCTCCCAGCCTAGCCGGAGTCCATCTAGTATTTCATGTCTCTATGCTCCGGAGATACCATGGTGACCCGTCGCACGTGTTGGATTTCAGTTCTGTTCAGCTAGACAAGGATCAATCTTATGTTGAAGAGCCAGTGACCATTTTGGACAGGCACATCAGAAAGTTGAGGTCAAAGAACATTGCTTTGGTGAAAGTCTAGTGGCGGGGTCAGCCGGCTGAGGAGGCGACTTAGCAGATCGAGCAGGATATGCGCAGCCAGTACCCTCATCTCTTCACTACTTCAGGTATGTTTTCTATGCTCGTTCGAGGACAAACGAATGTTTAAGTGTGGGAAGATGTAATGACCCGGCCGGTTGTTTTTGAAATTTACGCCCCGATCTCTCATTAACTGCTTCCCCTAAGTTCATTTCTGCTATTGTGGTTTATCGGGATGTTCGGTTCTAGAATTTGGAGTGTTTTGGGACACTTAGTCCCTAAATGAGAGCTTTATAGTTGAAAAATGGCCCGTATTCATAACAGTATTAAGATGACCTTGAAACGGGAGTTTGATGGTTCCGTTAGCTCCGTTAGGTGATTTCGGGGTTGGGAGCGTGTCCGGAATGTATTTTGGAGGTCCGTAGCTCATTTAGGCTTGAAATGCCTAATTTTGGAATTTTTGGAAATCCGGTCGATAGGTGAGATTTTGGTCAGAATGTAATTCTGACAGTTGCAGTAGCTTTGTTAGATGATTTTGGATATGTCTGCAAATTTTTAGGTCATTCGGACGTCGTTTGGTCGGGTTTTTGATAGCATGTAGGTTTCGGGAGTTTTGGTTGAAACTTAGGCTTGAGTATGCAATAATTTGATGATTTTTGTGTTTAATGATATGTTTTTATGATTGAAACAAGTTTGTGTCGTGATTTGGAGTAGGTTGGTGATTTTACTTGAGGTCCCGTGGGCCTCGGTGTGTTTCCGGGGGTCAAACGGACCATTTCGAGTTGATGAACAGGTCAGTTTTTGTTGTCATAAGCATTGCAAACGGTTGCTCTATGCGATCGCAATGGGTTGATGCGATCGCATAGAAGGTTTGGGAGGAGGATAAAATTTGTTCTATGCGATCGTGGAAAGGGGTATGTGATCGCATAGTTGTAGGAGTTTGTTCTCTGCGATCGCAGATGGGCTATGCGATGACATAGTGTTTTTGGCAGGGGTCCCAGGTCCCAATCTTTTGTTCAATGCGATCGCGGATAAGGCTATGCGATCGTATAAGGTTGTTCGATAAGTCAATAAGATCACAAAGAGATGTGTGCGATCGTATAGGGTAAATTGGAAGGCTGGAGAGTTTGTTCAATGCGATCGCAATATGTGTGATGCGATCACATAGAGTAATTCACTGGGCAGATAGAATCAGTATATAAAATTTCATCCGCGAGGTTTTCACCATTTTTGCATAAACTCAAGCTAGGGAGCTCGGTTTTGAGTGATTTTTCACGTGCTTTTCAGAGACAATTGTTGGGTAACGATCTCTTACTCCCTTGTGATCATTATTCACTAATCTAAACTCGAATTCTTCCTTTAATTTCGGATTTGGGGTGTAAATTGGGGTAAGTTTCATAGAACAAACTTTGATGATTTGGAGGGGCAAACAAACTCCGATTTCGATAAATTTTATATGGCTAGACTCGTGAGAGTTTGAGGGTTCTGAAAACGTAAAAATATTTTGATTCCGAGCCGATGGTTGGAGGGGTATTTTGGTCATATCACCCATGTTCGCGCCATAGCTTTAATTTTATTAGTGTAATTAGTTACTTGCGATGTTATTTACACTATGTAATTGATTTGAATAGATTTGGGCCACTCGGAGTCGGATACTCGTGGCAAGGGAGTCACCCATGGTCATTTCACCCATGTTCGCATCGTAGCTTTAATTTTATCAGTGTAATTAGTTACTTGCGATGTTATTTACACTATTAATTGATTTGAATAGATTTGGGCCACTCAGAGTCAGATACTCATGGCAAGGGAGTTATTTCTTAGCGGTTTTCTACCGGGATTGAGGTAAGTGACTTGTCTAACCTTGCGTGGGGGATTTTCTCCCCTATGATATATATGTGTTGATTTAAATGCCTTGTACGCGAGGTGACGGCCGTGTACTTGCGCAAATTATTGAAAAACCACCTTACTTGAACTGCTCAATCCGTGTTATCTTTGTTATTTAATTTGTTTAATTGCAAGGTTTATCCTATGTTAGCTAGGGAAGCATGATTAGATAAGATTATCTGTCTAAATGCCTATTTGTCCGAATTGAACTCCCTAGAACCTGTTGAGACTGGATTTAGTTGTTAATTGTAGCTGTCACGACCCCAAATTCGATCGTGATGGCGCCCAGCACACTGCTAGGCCAGCCTGACCAATTAACAACAATCACGGAGCCATAAGCTCACTTTATCCAATTTAAGCATAACAGTGATAGATATATTAAAAACCGGAAACCAAGTCCCAACACGTGTCAACTCCCATAGACCGAAGGGTCAAGAGTCATGAGCCTCTACAGAGTATACAAAGTGCAAATAGCGAATATAATTGTACACAAGTGTGGGATGGTCGGAACAAAAATATAGACAAACTGGAGAATCAGGTCCTGCGAACGCTGGCAGCTACCTCGACTGTCCGAAAGCACTCCCGAGCCGCAATAGAATCAGCTCTGCCAAATGTACCTGGATCTGCACACAAGGTGCAGGGAGTCGGGTGTGAGTACTTCCAACTCAGCGATAATAAAAGTAAATAATGCTGAAGGGAAGAAAACCACGATAGGCACTATCTCATGCTACACAATACAGAACTATCTTTTTATTCCTTTCCAGCATATGTGAGTAGATTATTAAAAAAATCTAAATTTTTAGCTACTTTCTTTCATGATAATATACCAATACCTGGATACAATCGCAAGCAGTGCAAGTCCGCACTCAAATCAGCCCCTCGGGCTCAGCACTCTTTATCAGTTTACACCAGGAGATCTGGTCAATAAGGCAACTAATGCATGTGTGCCAGCAATGTATGAGTGCTAAATGTTATGCCACGTAGTACACGTAAACCAATGTATGTATGCCATGCAATGCATATGACCGCTACGGCGTGTAGCCCGATCCAATTTGGGTACCCGTGCTCACTGTGGGGGTTCGGACTCCGGAGGGGCTCCTACCGCCCAAGCACAATATTAATATCACACTTGCTGCGGCGCGCAGCCCGATCCATATACCACTGCGGCATGCAGTCCGATCCATGCATGTGTATGCATATGCTCACATAAATTGTCATGCCCTAACATATGGCCCTCGGCCCCAATCGGTCTAACAAATAATCAAGAAAGCCCTACGGGCAACAATATCATGTTAGCTCACATAAAAATGTTATTAAGACCTTATTCAAGTTTTTCATAACCTTATAAAAATGCCGAATAGCAAAATACCATTTTAAGCCTTAAATTTAGAATAAAATATGCACAGTGTTATCAAGACAATGATACCAATCCCTGAAGGATTCAAATAATCGGCATGAAGCCCAAACATGATAATTAGTCCAATTCATTTCAACAATTAGGTGTTATTATTTATTACGCGGGACGGACCAAGTCACAATCCCCAATGGTGCTCTACCCCACGCCCGTTCCGGCGTGCAAGTCACCTCAACACAGCACTAAGATGTGCAAGTCCGGGGTTTACTAACCCTCAAGACATCATTTGCAAGTATTACCCACCTCGAACCGACGAAAGCTCATGCCCGCGACGCCTTAGCTCCTCGAACCGGCATCCACGCACGTCAAAACTAGCACAAATCAGCGAAATATATCAAAATAGGCTAATGGAACATAACCCAATCGAAAGAACTCGAAAAATATCAAAAATCACGAAATTTGCAAAACCCGAGTCACCTGGCCCCAGTCTACGCGAACGCGGCATAGCCCTCGCGAACGCGAAGGCTTAAATTTTGCCCAGGTGATCTGCAATTTACAGCAGACCATTTCTTGCTTCCAAATGGCGGATGATGGTCCGGATTCACCCCGAGGCCCCCGGGACCCCAGCGAAAACTACCAACATACCCCAAAATACGATACGAACTCGTTCCAATCATAAAAACACCATGCTAAACATCAAAATCACCAATTACACACGGATTCAAGCCTAAGTTTCTTCAAAACTTCCAAATTACACATTCTATCAAAAACCCGACCAAACGACGTCCGAATGACCTGAAATTTTGCGGACATATCCAAAATCACCTAACGGAGCTACTGCAACTGTCGGAATTCCATTCCGGCTCCCGGATCAAAATCTCACCTATCGATCGGATTTTGCCAAAATTCAACCTTAGCCAATTCAAGCCTATTTCTACACCGGATCTCCAAATTCAATTCCGATTGCTCTCCTAAGTCATAAATGATCCCTCGAAAGTAGTCGAATCATCATAATCCGATTCCGAGCACTCTAACTCTATAGTCAACTCCTGGTTGACTTTTCATATTCAAACTTCCTTCAAACATGCTATTTGCTTCATTTTCAATTCAATTCACTCCTAACTCACCCGATAGGCTCTAACACCGATATAAAAGCATAAAACATGTAATTGCAACATGACGGGGTGGTAAATTCCCGTAACGACGGGCCGGGTCGTTACATTCTCCCCAACTTAAACAAACGCTCGTCCTCGAGCGGACTCGGAGTTGTACTAGAAGCAACCCAATAGCCGAATGACCTTACCAAGCATATATTCGGACAATCATACATCACCCTATCTCACACAAGTCCAAAAACACCATATAGTCAAAATTTCACAGACCATCTGAACCATAAATCACATTGCACTTTCTGAAATCATATGCCAAATGCAAATCCCATGCCTATACTCAGGATACACTTGAATCCACTGCAATAACCCATATTCACTACTCCGGGTGAGATCATATGATGTATCGACAACCCAATCACTCGAGACGACAGTCTCTAATCACAACAACTGGCCACAATCACCAAATACTAGCTGAAAGCCTCTTTCATTAGATAGAGTCTTATTCCAACACCTCCATATTCTGCCCCCGGCAGCTAAAGCACGCGATATACCGAACCCATCTCTCAGGTCAACCATTCGTGAATCCATTTCCCTTTTAAGACTGATACCACAATGGGTTTCGGAGCCAAACCTCGATTTTTACCTTTCTAGCAAGCTAAGATCCAATATGCTCGTATTCATTAATGACTCCAACGGTCATTTCGATTATAACACACCGCACTGGTGATATGACACCTCAACACCGGCCTAAGCCACGACGAGCACAACATAGGCTCCAATAGAAACGTCTGCACACACTCGAATCATGACAGCTCAAATCATGACAACTGAATCCTCCTCGAGAGGTCATAACATCACGTGGCCTTGCCACGATTCGTGATTCTATCCCAACATTACTACTCATGAAGCACCTCAAGCCACTAAGCTCAAAACGGTTAGCCACGCACAGATCTAGGTCTTGAACCCAAGCAATCAACCTCACCCATGGTGAAACAATTAACGTATGCTATCAAATCCTGAAAGGACACAACCGACGTGCCATTCGCCAAGCGATACTCAAAACGGATCTTTCCTCAGAAGTGAAGAAGTATTGTATACCCGGTAGCATATAACTGACTATATTTTCACAATATTCTGTTGCGGCATGCAACCCGCTCCAATGACATAACCGTGGCGGCGTGCCACCCGATCCACGCATAAATCTCGCAAAAAGGAAATGCATATCGATTCGAATTTTCTCATTACAAGCAAACATATATATATATATATATATATATATATATATATATATATATATATATATATATATATATATATATATATATATATATATATATATATATATAGCCTCAAGCTCGGCCACATGAAACGCATGTGACAACGTTTCTCAATATTGGAATTGAATCAATGGTAGATACCTCTACATTGACATCCGCCACTAAGGCCCAACCAACAAAGCAATACTCACCAGCCATCTGCTGGTCCTGAGGTACAACTACCCCACTGGAGCATACTCTGATGCACTTTACTACGCAATTTGTGCCATACTATCATAGTCCATATCACATCTGTCTAGACAATCTGACCCATGACAACCAGTCAGCAATCAAGTATCATAATTCGAATTTGTCTTATCAAGTTAAGAGAGAGCCTCTAGGGCTTCCGATCTCCAATAATCACAAAACGGTGCCGTTACACATGATATACAACCACTGCATAGGCGGACTAACGAGAGCTTCAAGTCTCCAACACATATATAACACATGAATCACAATGCCCGATCCCGTACTCCACTGTACATATACATAACGCACATCAAGCGTCCATTCATACCACGACAGCCATTCAGAAATTTCACTATGCCATCAACGACTCAGTTATTATAGTCGATCCAACAAGAGAATACCACCATACCATTAGATGTTATTAGTTTACATTACCTTGTCCTTTTTGGATCATATTCCCTGCCAAGTTAATAGGATAGCAGTACCATTTTCTTAAATCATCAGAAAGATCGATTCTTAATTCACCTGCAGCTGTCCGCGCGCTGCTCAATAATTTTATTGACTTCCCATATATTATGAATTGATCTCAAAACCTAGAATATACCATTATCAACTTTCCATAACACATCGTGTATACCATATTACACTAAGACAACATAGAAATTCATATACCCTTCCTCCGCCTCAACATCGGCGCACTCCACTAGTCAAGGACTTTCGTGATCCCATATAGAAGAAAACTCATTACACATTCCACGCTTCGCATACCGACAGGAGTATACTCATTTTTCAAACCATGATAAAACACATCCCAAACTATTTCTTCCCATTCGTTGCATAAGTTTAACTGTCAGGACTGAGTCCTTATACCCATATCAAGTTACACAACTGCCAGCACTCAAGAGCTTTGCTGCAATGTCTGCAAGTCTCATTACTCCAACCACATATCAGGAATCAATCGTATTCCTTTTTATACCATTCTGGTTTATTAACCAGTTGTTCCATTTACCCAGTTTCCTTTCTGATTCATCTCTAATTTCATATCCGTCTTTATTGTAGTACCATAATACATCAACTCATGTTACCACACGAGACTCGTACACAAGACCACACGGTCTAAGACCCAAAGGCCACTGAATACTTTCTCAATGTTTCCCAAAAGTACCACATTCTACCACATTTTATTTTGATGAACTTCCCGCAATTTTTAAATTGTCATCGTTACTTCCCAATACGGATACCTAGAATCCCACCATTCACATGATATAACACAAGCCTTGATCTTCTCTAACGAAACCGCCATCTTTAGTGTAACGACCCGGCCCGTCGTTACGGGAATTACCACCCTGTTATGTTGAAATTGTATGTTTTATGCTTTTATATCGGTGTTAAAGTCTATCGGGTGAGTTAGGAGTGATTTGGATTGGAAATGAGGCATATAGCCTTTGTGAAGGGAACTTGAATAAGGAAAGTCAACCCGGAGTTGACTATTTGGTTAGAGGGCTCGGAATCGGATTCTGATGATTCGATTAGTTCCAGGAGGTGATTTGTGACTTAGAGGAGCGATCGGAATTGAATTTGGAGGCCCGGTGTAGAAATAGGCTTGAATTGGCTAAGGTTGAATTTTGGCGAAATCCGAACGGTAGGTGAGATTTTGATCCTGGGGTCGGAATAGAATTCCGACAATTTCTGTAGCTTCGTTATGTGATTTTGGATATGTCTGCAAATTTTCAGGTCATTCGGACATCGTTTGATCGGGTTTTGGATTGAATGTTATTTTTGAAAGTTTTGAAGAAACTTAGGCTTGAATCCATGTGTAATTGGTGATTTTGATGTTTAGGGTGGTGTTTTTATGATTGGAACAAGTTCGTATCGTGTTTTGGAGTATGTTGGTGGTTTTCGTTGGGGTCCCGGGGGCCTCGGGATGAATTCGGGGTCCAAACGGACCAATTTGTGCCAAAAGGCACTGCTGTTCTGCTGCAATAATCGCAGAAAAATTTTGTTCTCCGCGATCGCGTAGATGGCCATGCGATCGCGTAAGGGAGAAATTCTGAGCTCTGCGATCGCGAAGTAAAGCCTGCGATCGCGTAAGTCTGAAGGTTGGAGAATTGCGATCGCGTGAAGTTTTATGCGATCGCGTAGGTTATTTGGTCGGAAGCAGTGCGATCGCGTGTCGAGTGTCGCGATCGCGTAGGTTAATCTGGGAGCCGGCCGAGTTTGTTCTTCGCGATCGCGTTAGTTCGTTTGCGATCGCGTAGGGTCACTGAATTGTTCACTGCGATCGCGTCCAGGATCACGCGATCGCGTAGAGGAAAATTAGGCCGCCCAAAATTTGTGCATCGCGATCGCGTGCCAAAGGCTGCGATCGCGTAGGGTTAATTCGTCTGGCAGAGAATTTAATCACAGAACAGAGGGGCTACGGGTTTCATTCATGAAACCTCCATTTTTGAGTTCTAGAGAGAGAAACTCACGGGAATTGCTGGTAATTTATCGGGGATTCGTTGGAGGTAAGTTTTGTGGCTTAATTACATCATTTTAACATGAAATCATGGGTTAAATTTCTGTAAATGGAAGATTAATTGGGGGTTTGAGCCCTAAGCCTAAATCGAAGAAAAACACCGATTTGAGTGGGCAAACGGAGTCCGATTTTGGTAAATTTTATATGTATGGACTCGTGGCGAGACGAGGGTTCCAGAAATGTGAATTTCGTAAATTTTCGGAATGTGGGCCCGGGGCTCGGGTTTTGACAACTTTGGGAATTTTGATGTAAATTGAGTTGTATTGATTGGGTGTCGTCCCATTGGCTTAAATTGTTGTATTTTACTGTATTGATCAGATTCCACGCGTGCGGAGCTTGATTCTCGTGGCAAGGGCATTGCGGAGTAGTCGCCGCGCCGTATTGAGGTGAGTAATATATGTGGGTGATGACCAGCTGGTTCGAAACCCCGGTATACCACTTTGTGACGCTGTATAGCGGCGAGACACGTACTCTCTTGTGAGTGCGGGGTCGATCGTGATTGGGGACTATGGCTTAGTCCGACTTGTTGATACTGTATTATGATATTAGGCTATTCTTGAGCCGTCGAACCTCCTTCTCGGATGGTTGCATATTATATATTGTGATAATGGCCACTCTTGAGCCGAGGAACCCCCTTCTTGGGCGGTTGAGTATACTTGTGGGCCGTGAGCCAATTATTGGATCCCGCGAGGATCGTTATCATTGTCTTATCATATTGACATGTTAGTTACTACCAGTCCGTAGCTATTTCTGTTATTATGCTATTTCCAATCTCTGGAACTTGGTATTACTGTTTTCCAACTGAAAAATGATAAAAGAGTTTTCAAAAAAACTATTTTTGAGCCTGCGAGGCTGTATCCGCATATTAGCTGACTAGTAGTGGATCGGGCTGCGCGCCGCAGCGAGATATATATGTTGGATCGGGCTGCACGCCGCAGTAAATCTCTATGAGATGTGCTTGGGCTGTAGGAGCCCCTCCGGAGTCTAAACCCCCACAGTGAGCACAGGTACCCAAAATTGGAGTCGGGCTACGCGCCGTAGCGGTCATATCATGCATTGCATTGCATTTAGCTACATCTCCTAGCTGTTATGCTATTTATTGGTATTTGTTGGTACAGGTACAGTGAAGATTGATTCTATGACAGGGTAGCCGATTATAGCTTTACATAGTGCTTTATTGCGGATTTCTTATCTGCGCTGTCTTACCCTTGTTTATTACCACTGAGTCTGGCAGTACTCATTTTACTCCCTGCACCTTGTGTGCAGATCCAGGTACCTCTCAGCAGTGATCCAGTAGCTGTGCGAGGCGATGTTTGTGGATATTCGAGGTAGCTGCAGAGTCCGCAGGACCCGACATCCCTTCCTACTGTCTTTTGATTTTGTATTGACATTTCTTTCCGCACTTGGTATTTTGTAAACCTTTATACACTCATGTTCAGTAGAGGCTCATGACTCTTGACCCTTGGTCTATGGGAGTTGGGGTATTTTGGGACTTGGTTTCCCCGTGGTTAGTATAAGTATTACTATTGTTTCATATTTTGAAATGCTTAAATGGGTTAAAGAGAGCTTCTAGCTCCGTTGTTGATGTTGATTGGTCAGGCTGGCTTAGCAATGTGTTGGGCGCCATCACGACCGGATTTGGGGTCGTGACAAGTTGGTATCAGAGCCTAGGTTTACTAGGCCTCATGAGTCTTGAGCCGGTTAGTAGAGTCTTGTGGATCGGTACGGGGACGCCTGTACTTATCCTCGGGAGGCTGCGAACCTTTAGGAAACACTTCACATTTCTTGGAATTCTTATCGTGCGCACTTGATTCAGCTTGAGATATAATTTTTGAAATTCCTTCCATACATCTGTGTACGCATCGAGCGCTCATTAATGTAATTGCCTTATGGCTTGTGATTTCCCCGAACGAGAAGCAAGATATAATCTCTGTGAGATCATGTTGGGCCAGTCGGAAAGACTTGAGGCTGGACCTTGTTTATGACTTGAGCATCGAGGTGCTGATTTTGTGAGTGGTGGCAATAGATAATGTATTGAGGGTTTGAAACCCCGTATTTGCACTACACAGTGTTGTCCTGAGATGGAACACGCGTCATGTGACGAGTGTGGTGGTATTATGACTGGGGATTTGGACTTGATCCTTCCCGATTGATAGATTACTGTGTATAATGACTGAGACCGGCTTATATCGATGTATTTGGGCTAGTAGCCGTGTTTGGGGCCTTGTGCCGATCTGTAGAGTATTAGGGAGGCTTACTAATGGATGAGCTGTTAATTGTTCGACTCTTATCTAATTTGTTGTGTAGCCCCGAGCTATGGGCATGGTGAATAATTATCATATCTCGTAATTGGAAGGTAAAGTGCCTTAGGTGTAGTGGAACGAGTTTAAACTCGGGAAGACTAAAGTGATTTTGCTATGTGTATCCTGGTGGAAGGTATTGTGATGAAATGCTAAATTGAGAAGAAGTAGGAGGGTTGATCCTCATGTGTAATTGAAAGGTATTTGATATGTGTTATGATTCGAGCAGGTACAACGCAGGTTCAAGTATAAATTGTGATAATATGATTCGTATAGTATTGAGATTTAATGTTGTTGAAATACATTGTGATATCTTGTTGAGTTGTGGGTGTATTGTTAGAATGGTTTGGTGATTCTCTGGTAGGTGGATAGGCCAATTTACAAGGGAACTCTGCTGAATGTTTTTTGGGAAAATTTGGGACTTAGAAAAGCTTTTTGTCATCCAAAAGAGCGGGCGTAACTGTTGTGTGTGAATGAATGCAAGAATTGCAAAAGAATTAATATTTCTGATGATTCGAACCTCCGCCGAAGCTTGTAAATGACTTGAGTTTAATCTAACTAGAACTTTGTTGCATCTTTTGAGTAAGAAGGCTATGAGTGGCTAAAAGTGCTTTGATGTATGACTTCGAGCTAAGTTGGGGAGGTTGCTATTGATTAACTGATTGCACTGTCGTGTGCTGTGTTGGCTCTGTCTCTAGGTATGTTGGGAAATTTTGATAAAGGTTATGGTGCTTCGTAGATATGAAGAAATACTAGGATGTTGTGAACTTATGTTGGTGAAGAATGTTCGGGGTATAGAAAAGAAAGATAGCTAATTGTATCGGTATGTAATCATGTTTTGCGGTGTCAAAGTTCTAGCAAGGAACGAGTGGTTATGTTCAATAAGACAGTTGAATTACAACTGAATAAGGGTAAATTATGCCCGAGAATAGTCCTGTAGTGTTCCAGATTTTACTTGTAACGGATGCATTAAGATTATGTATGTGGCTAAAGATGGTGTTTTCGTTAGAAGGGATCAAGACTTGTTCTATGTTATGTGAATGATGGGATTCTATGTCTCCGTATTGGAAGGTAATAATACTAATTCAAAAATCGCATGAAGTTCTTCAAAACAAGTATTGTAGAATGTGGTACTCCTGGGAAACATTGAGAGTGGCCTATGGGTTTTAGACCGTGTGGTCTTATGTACGAGTCTCGTGTGGTAACATGAGTTGAGTTATGGTAGTGCTACAGTAAAGGCTAATACTAAGTTAAGGATGGTTCAGAAAAGAAATTGAGTAAATGGAGCAACTTGTTAATAAATCAAAGCGGTATGATAAGGAATACGATTAATTCCCGGTAGGTGTTTGAAGTAATGAGTCTTGCAGATGTTGTGCAACAAAGCTCTTGAGCGCTGACAGTTGTGTAACTTGAAATGGGTATAAGGACTCAGTCCTGGCAGTTTAACTTATGCAATGTAATTGGGAGAAAGAGTTATGATGAGTTTTACCGTGGTTTGAAAATAAGTGTACTTTTCCTGTTGGTATGCAAGGCTTGGAATGTGTAATGAGTTTTTTTTTTCTATATGGGATCATGAAAGCCCTTGACTAGTTGAGTGCGCTGATGGTTGCGGCGTAGGATATGAATATGAATTTCCATGTTATCATAGTGTGGTATGGTATATGCGATGTGTTATAGAAAGTTGATAATGGCATATTCAAGGTTTTGTGATCAGACCATAATATATGGGGAGTCATTAAAACTATTTAGCAGCGCGGGCGGCTGCAGGTGATTTAAAGAATCGATCTTTCTGGTGACTAAAGAAAATGGTACCGCTATTCTAGTAATTTGGCAGGGTATATGGTCCAAAAGGACAAAGTAATGTAAACTGATAATATCCAGTGGTATGGTGGTATTCTCTTGTTGGATCGACTATAATAACTGAGTCGTTGATGGCATAGTGAAGTTTCTGAATGGCTTTCGTGGTATGAATGGACGCTTGATGTGCGTTATGTATTTGTATAGTGAAGTATGGGATCAGGCATTGTGATTCATGTGTTATATATGTGTTGGAGACTTGAAGTTCTCGTTAGTCCGCCTATGTAGTGGTTGTATATCATGTGTATCGACACTGTTTTGTGATTATTGAAAATTAGAAGCTCTAGTGGCTTTCTCTCTCGGCTTGATATGACGAATTTGGTTTATGATACTTGATTGCTGGCTGGTCATCATTGGGCCAGGTTATCTAGACTAATGTTATATAGACTATGATAGTATGGCACAAATTGTGTAGCAAAGTGCATCAGAGTATGCTCCAGCGGGGTAGTTGTACCTCAGGACCAGCAGACGGCTGGTGGGTATTGCTTGTTCGGTTGGGCCTTCGTGGCGGATATCAGTGCAGAGGTTTCTATCGTTGATTTGGTTCTGGTATTGAGTAACTTTGTCGGATATGCTTCTTGTGGCCGAACTTGAGGCTATATATGTTTACCATAATGAGCCATTTGACTCGACGCGCATTTCTTTGGCGAGGGTTCTATATTGGATCGGGTGGCACGTCGCCACGGGTATGTCATTGGAGCGGGTTGCACGCCGCAACAGTGTAATGTGAAAATAGAGTTAGTTATATATTACCTGGTATACAATACTTCCTAGCTTCTGAGGAAAAGTCTGTATTGAGTATCGTTTGGCGAATGGCACATCGGTTGTGTCCTTTCAGGATGTGATAGCATACATTAATTGTTTCACCGTGGGTGAGGTTGATTGCTTGGGTTCAGACCTAGATCTGTGCGTGGATGACCTTTTTGAGCTTGGTAACTTGAGGTGTTTCATGAGTAATAGTGTTTGGATAGAATCATAAATTGTGGCAAGGCCACGTGATGTTATGACCTCTCGAGGAGGATTCGGGTACTTTATTTCTATAATGCGAGACGCGGTCTGAGTTCTATATTATGATGGCACTGAGGGATTAAATTGCAGCTCTATTAGCTGGAGACAATTGTCATGAATTGAGCTGTCATGATTCGAGTGTGTGCATACGTTTCTATTGGAGCCTATGTTGTGCTCGTCGTGGCTTAGGCCGGTGTTGAGGTGTTTATCACCAGTGTGGTGTGTTATAATCGAAATGACCGTTGGAGTCATTAATGAATACGAGCATATTGGATCTTAGCTTGTTAGAAAGGTAGAAACCGAGGTTTGGCTCCGAAACCTATCGTGATATGAGTTTTAAAAAGGGAAATAGATTCACGAATGGTTAACCCGAGAGATGGGTTCGGTATATCGCGTGCTTCAGCTGCCGTGGGCAGGATATGGAGGTGTTAGAATAAGACTCTATCTAATGAAAGAGGTTTTCAGCTAGTATTTGGTGATTGTGGCCAATTGTTGTGATTAGAGACTATCGTCTCGAGTGATTGGGTTGTTTGATACATCATATGATCTCACCCGGAGTGGTGAGTATGGCTTATTGCAGTGGATTCTAGTGTATCCCGAGTACAGGAATGGGATTAGCAATTGGTATATGATTTCAGAAAGTACAATGTGGTTTATGGTTAAGATGGTCCGTGAGATTTCAGCTATATGGTGTTTCAGGCTTATGAGAGATAGGGCGACGTGTGATCGCCCGAATATATGCTGGGTAAGGTCATTCAGCTATTGAGTTGCTTCTAGTACCACTCCGGTACGCTCGAGGACGAGCGTTTGTTTAAGTTGGGGAGAATGTAACGACCCGGCCCGTCGTTACGGGAATTACCACCCCGTTATGTTGAAATTGTATGTTTTATGCTTTTATATCGGTGTTAAAGTCTATCGGGTGAGTTAGGAGTGATTTGGATTGGAAATGAGGCATATAGCCTTTGTGAAGGGAACTTGAATAAGGAAAGTCAACCCGGAGTTGACTATTTGGTTAGAGGGCTCGGAATCGGATTCCGATGATTCGGTTAGTTCCGGGAGGTGATTTGTGACTTAGAGGAGCGATCGGAATTGAATTTGGAGGCCCGGTGTAGAAATAGGCTTGAATTGGCTAAGGTTGAATTTTGGCGAAATCCGAACGGTAGGTGAGATTTTGATCCGGGGGTCGGAATGGAATTCCGACAGTTGCAGTAGCTTCGTTAGGTGATTTTGGATATGTCTGCAAATTTTCAGGTCATTCGGACATCGTTTGATCGGGTTTTGGATTGAATGTTATTTTTGAAAGTTTTGAAGAAACTTAGGCTTGAATCCGTGTGTAATTGGTGATTTTGATGTTTAGGGAGGTGTTTTTATGATTGGAACAAGTTCGTATCGTGTTTTGGAGTATGTTGGTGGTTTTCGTTGGGGTCCCGGGGGCCTCGAGATGAATTCGGGGGTCCAAACGGACCAATTTGTGCCAAAAGGCACTGCTGTTCTGCTGCAATAATCGCAGAAAAATTTTGTTCTCCGCGATCGCGTAGATGGCCATGCGATCGCGTAAGGGAGAAATTCTGAGCTCTGCAATCGCGAAGTAAAGCCTGCGATCGCGTAAGTCTGAAGGTTGGAGAATTGCGATCGCGTGAAGTTTTATGCGATCGCGTAGGTTATTTGGTCGGAAGCAGTGCGATCGCGTGTCGAGTGTCGCGATCGCGTAGGTTAATCTGGGAGCCGGCTGAGTTTGTTCTTCGCGATCGCGTTAGTTCGTTTGCGATCGCGTAGGGTCTCTGAATTGTTCACTGCGATCGCGTGCAGGATCACGCGATCGCGTAGAGGAAAATTAGGCCGCCCAAAATTTGTGCATCGCGATCGCGTGCCAAAGGTTGCGATCGCGTAGGGTTAATTCGTCTGGCAGAGAATTTAATCACAGAACAGAGGGGCTACGGGTTTCATTCATGAAACCTCCATTTTTGAGTTCTAGAGAGAGAAACTCACGGGAATTGCTGGTAATTTATCGGGGATTCGTTGGAGGTAAGTTTTGTGGCTTAATTACATCATTTTAACATGAAATCATGGGTTAAATTTCTGTAAATGGAAGATTAATTGGGGGTTTGAGCCCTAAGCCTAAATCGAAGAAAACTACCGATTTGAGTGGGCAAACGGAGTCCAATTTTGGTAAATTTTATATGTATGGACTCGTGGCGAGACGAGGGTTCCAGAAATGTGAATTTCGTAAATTTTCCGGAATGTGGGCCCGGGGCTCGGGTTTTGACAACTTTGGGAATTTTGATGTAAATTGAGTTGTATTGATTGGGTGTCGTCCCATTGGCTTAAATTGTTGTATTTTACTGTATTGATCAGATTCCACGCGTGCGGAGCTTGATTCTCGTGGCAAGGGCATTGCGGAGTAGTCGTCGCGCCGTATTGAGGTGAGTAATATATGTGGGTGATGACCAGCGGGTTCGAAACCCCGGTATACCACTTTGTGACGCTGTATAGCGACGAGACACGTACTCTCTTGTGAGTGCGGGGTCGATTGTGATTGGGGACTATGACATAGTCCGACTTGTTGATACTGTATTATGATATTAGGCTATTCTTGAGCCGTCGAACCTCCTTCTCGGATGGTTGCATATATATATATTGTGTTAATGGCCACTCTTGAGCCGTTGAACCCCCTTCTTGGGCGGTTGAGTATACATGTGGGCCGTGAGCCAGTTATTGGATCCCGCGAGGATCGTTATCATTGTCTTATCATATAGACATGCTAGTTTACTACTAGTCCGCAGCTATTTTTGTTATTATGCTAATTCCAATCTCTGGAACTTGATATTACTGTTTTCCAACTGAAAAATGATAAAAGAGTTTTCAAAAAAACTATTTTTGAGCCTGCGAGGCTGTATCTGCATATTAGCTGACTAGTAGTGGATCGGGCTGCGCGCCGCGGCAGGATATATGTTGGATCGGACTGCACGCCGCAGGAATATCTCTATGAGATGTGCTTGGGCTGTAGGAGCCCCTCCGGAGTCTGAACCCCCACAGTGAGCACGGGTACCCAAAATTGGAGTCGGGCTACGCGCCGTAGCGGTCATATCATGCATTGCATTGCATTTAGCTACATCTGCTAGCTGTTATGCTATTTATTGGTATTTGTTGGTACAGGTACAGAGAATATTGATTCTATGACAGGGTAGCTGATTATAGCTTTACATAGTGTTTTATTGCGGATTTCTTATCTGCGCTGTCTTACTCTTGTTTATTACCACTGAGTCTGGCGGTACTCATTTTACTCCCTGCACCTTGTGTGCAGATCCAGGTACCTCTCAGCAGTGATCCAGTAGCTGTGCGAGGCGACGTTTGTGGATATTCGAGGTAGCTACAGAGTCCGCAGGACCCGACATTCCTTCCTATTGTCTTTTGATTTTGTATTGACATTTCTTTCCGCACTTGGTATTTTGTAAACCTTTATACACTCATGTTCAGTAGAGGCTCATGACTCTTGACCCTTGGTCTATGGGAGTTGGGGTATTTTGGGACTTGGTTTCCCCGTGGTTAGTATAAGTATTACTATTGTTTCATATTTTGAAATGCTTAAATGGGTTAAAGAGAGCTTCTAGCTCCGTTGTTGATGTTGATTGGTCAGGCTGGCTTAGCAATGTGTTGGGCGCCATCACGACCGGATTTGGGGTCGTGACATTAATATATCATACACAATCTTAAGGCACCTGACTGTTACAAGCAAAATCTTGAACACTGCAAAACCATTCTCGGGCATCATTCACCCTTATTCAGTTGTAATTCAACTGTCCTATTGAGTAGAACCACTCGTGTTTTGTTAGAACTCTGACATCGCAGAACATGATTACTTACAGATACAATCAGCTATCTTCCTTTTATATACACCGAACACTCTTTACCAACATAAGTTCACAACATCCTAGTATTTCTTCATATCTACGAAGCACCATAACCTTTATCAAAATTTTCCAACATACCTAGAGACAAAGCCAACACAGCACACGACAGTGCAATCAGTTAATCAATAACAACCTCCCCAACTTAGCTCGGAGTCATACATCAAAGCACTTTTAGCCACTCATAGCCTTCTTACTCAAATGATGCAACAAAGTTCTAGTTAGATTAAACTCAAGTCATTTACAAGCTTCGGTGGAGGTTCGAATCATCAGAAATATTAATCCTTTTGCAATTCTTGCAGATATACACGCACCACCAATAATCCCACTCTCTTTAGGTGACAGAAATCTTTCTAAGTCCCAAATTGTCCAAAACTTTCGGCAGAGTTTCCTTTGTAAATTGGCCTATCCACCTGGCCAGAGAATCACCAAACCATTCTAACAATACATCCACAACTCAACAAGATATCACAATGTATTTCAACAACATTAAATCTCAATACTATACGAATCATATTATCATAATTTATACTTGAACCTGCGCTGTACCTGCTCGAATCATAACACATATCAAAATCACTTTAGTCTTCCCGAGTTTAAACTCGTTCCACTACACATAAGGCACTTTACCTTCCAATTACGAGATATGATAATTATTTCTCCACGCCCATGGCTCGGGGCTACACAACAGATTAGACAAGAGTCGAACAATTAACAACTCATCCATTAGTAAGCCTCCCTAATACTATACAGGTCGGCACAAGGCCCCAAACATGGCTACTAGCCCAAATACATAGATATAAGCCAGTCTCAGTCATTATACATAGTAATATATCAATCGGGAAGGATCAAGTCCAAATCCCCAGTCACAATACCACCACACTCATCATATGACGCGTGTTCCATCTCAGCACAACACTGTATAGTGCAAATACGGGGTTTCAAACCCTCAATACATTATCTATTGCCACCACTCACAAAATAAGCACCTCGATGCTCAAGTCATAAACAAGGTCCAGCCTCAAGTCATCCTGACTAGCCCAACATGAACTCACAGAGATTATATCTCGCCCCTCGTTCGAGGAAATCACAAGCCATAAGGCAATCACATTACCGAGCGCTCGATGCGTACACGGACGTGTGGAAGGAATTTCAAAAATTATATCTCAAGCTGAATCAAGTGCGCACGATAAGAATTCCAATAAATGTGAAGTGTTTCCTAAAGGTTCGCAGCCTCCCGAGGATAAGTACAGGCGTTCCCGTACCGATCCACAAGACTCTACCAACCGGCTCAAGACTCATGATGCCTAGTAAATCTAGGCTCTGATACCAACTTGTCACGACCCCAAATTCGATCGTGATGGCGCCCAGCACACTGCTAGGCCAGCCTGACCAATTAACAACAATCACGGAGCCATAAGCTCACTTTATCCAATTTAAGCATAACAGTGATAGATATATTAAAAACCGGAAACCAAGTCCCAACACGTGTCAACTCCCATAGACCGAAGGGTCAAGAGTCATGAGCCTCTGCAGAGTATACAAAGTGTAAATAGCGAATATAATTGTACACAAGTGTGGGATGGTCAGAACAAAAATATAGACAAACTGGGGAATCAGGTCCTGCGAACGCTGGCAGCTACCTCGACTGTCCAAAAGCACTCCCGAGCCGCAATAGAATCAGCCCTGCTGTGATGTACCTGAATCTGCACACAAGGTGCAGGGAGTCGGGTGTGAGTACTTCCAACTCAGGCAGTAATAAAAGTAAATAATGCTGAAGGGAAGAAAACCACGATAGGCACTATCTCATGCTACACAAAACAGAACTATCTTTTTATTCCTTTCCAGCATATGTGAGTAGATTATTAAAAAAATCTTAATTTTTAGCTACTTTCTTTCATGATAATATACCAATACCTGGATACAATCGCAAGCAGTGCAAGTCCGCACTCAAATCAGCCCCTCGGGCTCAGCACTCTTTATCAATTTACACCAGGAGATCTGGTCAATAAGGCAACTAATGCATGTGTGCCAGTAATGTATGAGTGCTAAATGTTATGCCACGTAGTACACGTAAACCAATGTATGTATGCCATGCAATGCATATGACCGCTACGGCGCGTAGCCCGATCCAATTTGGGTACCCGTGCTCACTGTGGGGTTTTAGACTCCGGAGGGGCTCCTACAGCCCAAGCACAATATTAATATCACAACTGCTGCGGCGCGCAACCCGATCCGTATACCACTGCGGCGTGCAGTCCGATCCATGCATGTGTATGCATATGCTCACATAAATTGTCATGCCCTAACATATGGCCCTCGGCCCCAATCAGTCTAACAAATAACCAAGAAAGCCCTACGGGCAACAATATCAAATTAGCTCACAGCTAAAAATGTTATTAAGACCTTATTCAAGTTTTTCATAACCTTATAAAAATGCTGAATAGCAAAATACCATTTTAAGCCTTAAATTTAGAATAAAATATGCACAGTGTTATCAAGACAATGATACCAATCCCTGAAGGATTCAAATAATCGGCATGAAGCCCAAACATGATAATTAGTCCAATTCATTTCAACAATTAGGTGTTATTATTTATTACGCGGGACGGACCAAGTCACAATCCCCAATGGTGCTCTACCCCACGCCCGTTCCGGCGTGCAAGTCACCTCAACACAGCACTAAGATGTGCAATTCCGGGGTTTACTAACCCTCAAGACATCATTTACAAGTATTACCTACCTCGAACCGACGAAAGCTCATGCCCGCGATGCCTTAGCTCCTCGAACCGGCATCCACGCACGTCAAAACTAGCACAAATCAGCACAAATATATCAAAATAGGCTAATGGAACATAACCCAATCGAAAGAACTCGAAAAATATCAAAAATCACGAAATTTGCAAAACCCGAGTCACCTGGCCCCAGTCTACGCGAACGCGGCATAGCCCTCGCGAACGCGAAGGCTTAAATTTTGCCCGGTGATCTGCAATTTACAGCAGACCATTTCTTGCTTCCAAATGGCGGATGATGGTCCGGATTCACCCCGAGGCCCCCGGGACCCCAACGAAAACTACCAACATACCCCAAAATACGATACGAACTCGTTCCAATCATAAAAACACCATCCTAAACATCAAAATCACCAATTACACACGGATTCAAGCCTAAGTTTCTTCAAAACTTCCAAATTACACATTCTATCAAAAACCCGACCAAACGACGTCCGAATGACCTGAAATTTTGCAGGCACATCCAAAATCACCTAACGGAGCTACTGCAACTGTCGGAATTCCATTCCGACTCCCAAATCAAAATCTCACCTATCGATCGGATTTTGCCAAAATTTAACCTTAGCCAATTCAAGCCTATTTCTACACCGGATCTCCAAATTCAATTCCGATTGCTCTCCTAAGTCATAAATGATCCCTCGAAACTAGTCGAATCATCGAATCCGATTCCGAGCACTCTAACTCGATAGTCAACTCTAGGTTGACTTTCCATATTCAAACTTCCTTCAAACATGCTATTTGCTTCATTTTCAATTCAATTCACTCCTAACTCACCCGATAGGCTCTAACACCGATATAAAAGCATAAAACATGTAATTGCAACATGACGGGGTGGTAAATTCCCGTAACGACGGGCCAGGTCGTTACAGTAGCAGTGTGCTTTATATTTCTCTGTGGTTTCTCTTATTTGATTGTGTTTGTGTTATGTGGACTGCAGGTTCAATTCCCGACGATCCGGTGCTAATGAGGTAAAGGACTGCGGGTTCAATTCTCGGAGATCCTAAAATACCGATATACGGACTGCAGGTTCAATTTCCGGAGATCCCGAGATACTGATATACGGACTGCGGGTTCAATTCCCGGAGATCCTGTGATACTGATATAACAGACTGCGGGTTCAATTCCCGGAGATCCTTTGATACTGATATAACGGACTGCGAGTTCAATTCCCGGAGATCCTGTAATACTGATATATGGACTGTGGGTTCGATTCCCGGTGATCCTGAGTTGCTGAGTATAAAAGGGACTGCAGGTTCAATTCTCGTAAATAGGATCTCCGGGAATTGAACCCGCTGTCCTTTATATCAGTATCACAGGATCTCCGGGAATTGAACCCACAGTCCGTGATATCAGTATCACAGGATCTCCGGGAATTAAACTCGTAGTCCGTATATCAGTATCTCAGGATCTCCGGGAATTGAACCCGCAGTCCGAATATCAGTATCTTAGGATCTCCGATAATTGAACCCGCAGTCCTTTACCTTAGTAGCACCAGATCTCCGGGAATTGAACCCGCAGTCCACAAAACACAAACACAATCAAATAAGAGAAAACACAAAGAAATATGAAGCACACTGCTACAATTAACAACTAAATCCAGTCTCAACAGGTTCTAGGGAGTTCAATTAGGACAAGTAGGCATTTACACAGATAATCCTATCTAATCGTGCTTCCCTAGTTAACATAGGATAAACCTTGCAATTAAACCAATTAAATAACAAAGATAACACGGATTGAGTAGTTCAAGTAAGGTGATTTTTCAAAAATTTGAACAAGTAAACGCCCGTCACCTCGCATACAAGGCATTTAAATCAACACATATATATCCTAGGGGAGAAAATCCCCCACGCAAGGTTAGACAAGTCACTTACCTCAATCTAGGTACAATACTGCTAAGAAATAACTCCCTTGTAACGAGTATCCGACTCCGAGTGACCCAAATCTATTCAAATCAATTACATAGTGTAAATAACATCGCAAGTAACTAATTACACTGATAAAATTAAAGCTACGGCACGAACATGGGTAAAATGACCAAAATACCCCTCCGGCCATCGGCTCGGAATCAAAATATTTTTATGTTTTCAGAACCCTCAAACTCTCACGAGTCTAGCCATATAAAATTTATCGAAATAGGAGTTTGTTTACCCCACCATATCATCAAAGTTTGTTCTATGAAACTTACCTCAATTTACACCCCAAATCCGAAATTAAAGGAAGAATTCGAGTTTAGATTAGAGAATAATGATCACAAGGGAGTAAGAAATTGTTACCCAACAATTGTCTCTGAAAAGCGCAAGAAAAATCACTCAATACCGAGCTCCCTAGCTTGAGTTTTTGCAAAAATGGTGAAACCCTCGCGGATGAAATTTTATATACTGATTCTGTCTGCCCAGTGAATTACTCTATGCGATCGCATCACACCTATTGCGATTGCATAGAACAAACTTTCCAGCCTTCCAATTTACCCTATGCGATCGCACACATCTCTTTGTATTGACTTATCGAACAACCTTATGCGATCGCATAGCCTTATCCGCGATCGCATTGAACAAAAGATTGGGACCTCGGACCCCTGCCAAAAACACTATGCGATCGCATACCCCTTTCCGCAATCGCATAGAAAATTTTTTAGCCTCCTCCCAAACCTTCTATGCGATCACATCAACCCATTGCGATCGCATAGAGCAACCGTCTGCAACACTTATGATAGCAAAAACTAACCTGTTCATCAACTCGAAATGGTCCGTTTGACCCCCGGAAACACCCTCGAAGCCCCCGGGACCTCAACCAAAATCACCAACCTACTCCAAATCACGATATGAACTTTTTCCAATCATAAAAACATATCATTAAACACATAAATCATCAAATTATGGTGGATTCAAGCCTAAGTTTCAACCGAAACTTCTAAAACCTACATGATATCAAAAACTCGACCAAACGATGTCCGAATGACCTGAAACTTTGTAGACATATCCAAAATCACCTAACGAAGCTACTACAACTGTTGGAATTACATTCCGACTCTCGGATCAAAATCTCACCTATCGATCGAATTTCCAAAAATTCCAAACTTCGGCATTTCAAGCCTAAATGAGCTACGGACCTCCAAAATACATTCCGGACATGCTCCCAACCCCGAAATCACCTAACAGAGCTAACGAAACCATCAGATTTCCGTTTCGAGGTTGATTTAATATTGTTCTGAATACGGGCCATTTTTCAACTATAAAGCTCTCATTTAGGGACTAAGTGTCCCAAAACACTCCAAATTCTAGAACCGAACATCCCGACAAACCACAATAGCAGAAATAAACTTAGGGGAAGCAGTTAATTGGGGATCGGGGCGTATATTTCAAAAACGACCGATCGGGTCATTACAAGTTAACTTAGATACATAACAATTAGGTGGGTAATACATATAACTGGCTAAACAAAGAAACACTTATCACTTCAAAGACTGAATAAAACTACTATTTCTCTTTGCAAACACATGGGGCAAGTTCTAGACATCAAATGCAATGCATAAAATTACACAAAATATCACACACAAATGACACATAACTCATTCAGGGTCGGACACATCAAGACAGTCTAGTCAAAGTAGTTAAGCATACTTATACAAGAGTCAAAAACTGAGCCTAAGCGTCACAACTAAAGCACTCACTATTCTCAAGGCATATAACAAAGTCAAAAGATATTGCAGTCAACTCAACTCATACCACAAGTTTCCTACTCCTAAGAAAAATTAAAGCTAACTACACCCGGTTAAGAAAAAACCCTCGGAAGAGAACCACATCACAAAGAAAAACTAAGGGAAAATTAGTGCACTACCTACAAAAGAATATTATTTTGTCTTTTTTTCTTTTGACTTAATCCATCAAGAAACCTGTCGATGATATTTATTGTCGGAAAAATTGAAAAATTGAAAATTTTAGTTTTTATTTCAAAATCTTTTCCATCTATACATACTAAAAATAACAAAAGCAAACTAATATATGCATACATACCTACAAATATTCCCACCCCACACTTTATGTTGTTGCATATCCAAGTGAAACACAATTAAAAAATATAAGGTAGAGGAAACTTCCCTGAGTATCTAGTCATGGTATGAATCAGAGTCAGGCTCTATTCCTCGTGCCCGAACTAATGCACACAGCCACGCAGACAACTTCTTCTTAGCCTGGTTGGGGTATACCCTACACTTATTTTTTTCACTCACTGTAGTCTTCTCCTTTGAGCACTTCACTTTCCACTCAACACTTTCAAGAGGTTTTTCCTTTTGTGCCCCAATTTTCAAATCCTTCTTGAAAGTTACAGTCTCCTCACCCACTCTATGCATGAGTTTTCTTTCTTTTATATCTAAGTTAACTCTGCCCGTTACTAAGAATGGTCTTCCTAGGATGAGGGGGACCTCATTTTTCTCTTCCATCTTTGACACTATAAAATCTACAAGAAGCACGATCTTATCTACCCAAACTAACATATATTCCACTACCCCCTCGAGTATTACAGTTGTTTGGTATTCTAGTTACAAAGATATTGGTGCATACCTTATCTCTCGGATCTCCCTCTCTAGTTTTCTATAAATAGACAAAGAAATTAAGTTAATTAAGGCACTAGAATCACATAAAGATTTATCAAAATTAATAGATCCTAAATAGCAAGGTATAATAAAACTCCCTAGTATCTCTATACTTTTGTGGGAGTTCGTTTTACAATATTGCATTACAATGCTCTTTGAGCCTGACCAACGAGGTCTCCTCTATCTTCCTCTTATTTGTTAGGATCTCCTTCAAGGATTTGGCATAAGCCGACTTTTGTGAGAGCATTTCTGTGAATAGAAAGTTTACAAGAACTTGTTTCAACAAATCCAAAAATATTCAAACTGCTTGTCCACCATTTCTCTATATAGCTTTTGAGGAAAAGGTAAAGCGAGCATATGCCCGGTCTCATCATGTGCCTCCATTCTCAAAATTTATCCCTTCGTCTTTTTCTCAAGTTTTGTCTGACCTTTCTTCTTCTTATGACCATCACTTTTTAGCTGCACCCCACTTTCTTTTTCATGTATCATATCTTTTTGTATTGAAGTGAGAACTTTCAACACTTTTCAAGGTCACAACATTTACTGTTTCGTTGGGATTTCTCTTAGTATCAACAATGAGCATTCTTGGAACCCTCTCAAATAGTACTATTGCAAATTGCCCAATGTCACGATCCAATTTGTCCCTCCGTGAACTGTCGCGATGGCAACTAGTCTCTACGACTAGGTAAGCCTAACACATTGTGAAAATGAAACAAAAGCATAAACATTAATTACTAACAGTAATAATTATTTAATAAACAACTCAATGCCACTCGGCATATACAATATATTAGTATGGGAATATATCGAACAATACACAAAACCCGAAAACTCGCAAGTTACAAGCTACCAAGAATTTTTTAACTGTTCTATACATCATCTCTATAGAAAGAAAGAGAAATGAACATATGGGGATAAAGGGGGACTCTGACGATCTGCGGCGCGGGCAGATGTAACTTGATGTTTCCAACAAGCAACGGCGACTACAACTAGTGATGAGTCTAGTACGATGAACCCGGATATGCACACGAAAAATATGTGTAGGAAAAGGCATGAGTACACCACAACGGTACCCAGTAAGTTCCAAACCTAACCTCGGTCGTGACGAGATAAGGTCAGAACCCTACATGTATAAATATAATGAAATATGATAGGAAGAAATATTACAATAAAACAAATATGGAAATCTAACAGGAATATAATTCAATAAAAGTCAATAGCTTAGAACACAGTAATAGCAACATGGGATCTCCCGAGATACTGTTCCGTAGTCCCAAACGTAAATGTGCACAGCACATCTCTCGGAATACCGTTCCGTAGTCACATTGTAAATATGTAGTACAAGGGGATCTCCCAAAATACCGTTTCGTAGTCCCAAAGTAAATGTTCTACTCAACCAATATAAACAACAATCATAGCAGGAACACCTACAATCTAAACTAAGTTAAAATAAAAGAAAGCAGGTAATTTCACTAAACATGCTGCATAGAGTTCAAGTAGGTAGTTAGAACACGTAGGCATGATTTCCTAATCTAAACATTGTAAGCACGTGATTTTTACCCTACACATGAGTCGTTCCTATAAAATTTAAAATAAATGATTTTTCATTATTTTCTAAATTTTGTGTGAATTTTTTGTTAGTTGTTTGCGTGATATTTGCGTGTGATAAATGAAAATACAAAAAAAAATTGCATTTTTTTAGGAAATTAATTCATTTTTAAAAAATTAAAGTAAAATCAAAAATTAGTTAGTTTTTTAAATTGAAAATTGCAAAAAAAAAAAGAAAAAAAAAGGGTAATTAGTTAGTCTTTATTAGTTCCGAATAAATACAAAGAGAATAAAATACAAAAAAAAGGGGAGGAAAATACAAAGAAGAGATACAACATATATACAAATTGGGCTAAAATGCCATGCCAAGAAGCTGGCCCAAATCGGCCAACCCAGCACCCCTACCCAGCGGCCCAGACGGCAGACCAAGCCCCAAATACCCGGTCCACCCCCATTCCCTTTAATCTCGACCGTCCATGATTTTAATCGGACGTCCAGAGATTGTTCTTACAAGTTAATACATACAACCTTAAAAAAAACATAACCCTTAACAAAAAAACCTTAAAACACTTTAACTTGTCTCTCTCTCTAACACAAGAACCGGCCGCATCTCATCTTCTTCATCTCCCAGCCGCGCCGCTAGGGTTCCGCCTTCCCACGGCGGCGGCCGGCTTCCGTTCCGGCTGAAACCAACACCAAAACGATCCCCTCCCTCTCCTCGTCACATTACCTCTACCCATCTCCTTCAAACACCATCCAAACACCTCAAATTTCCCGCGCCGCCACTCCTCTCCATGGCGGCGCCGCCACTCAAAACTACCCAAAATCCTCACCCACCATCTTTCTTAATATTCTTCTACATTGTGACAAGAAAGATCGAGTCCAATAGCCGCTGGAACCGCAAGAACGAGGCTGGACCGATGAAAAATAAAAAAAAAGTGGCCGGATTCTCAAGACTCGAAATAATCGAGAGAGATGCAAGAAGAAAATGAAGAAAAACGGAAAAGAAAACAAAAAAAAAGAAGCAAAAAACAGAAAAAAGAAAATAAAAACGGCGGAATAGCTAAGTCCTTTTTCTCTTGATTTTATATATGCATTTGTTTATTGTTCTGCTTCATCTTTGTCTGTATTTGTTTCTCATTTGTGTTTCTTTTTAATTAGTTGGTCCGAATTTCATCTTGATTAATCTGTGTTAATAGATGTCGTCTTTCCGTTTTGCTTTGTTAATGATCTATGTTAGACAAATCTGATTAAATTCATTGATTTTTGATAGTCGATTAATTAAGATTAGTGTTTGATTAGTTCTGATTAGTTTTTGAACTTTTAGATTCTCTGTTAAAACTTCTGTTAGTTTCGGATTAGTATAGTTAAATTTCTAGATTCTTTGATCTCACGGAATTAGTCATCTTCTGATTTATATGGAATCACTGGTTTCTGATTTTCTTTTTTAGGTGTTTCTTCAACATGTGTGTAACAATAGAACGATGGAAACTATCTGTGAACCTGTTTGATCCTGTTTTGATGTTATTGGTTAATGGCTAATGTTTGGGTTTATTCTGTTAATTAAGGCCTTAATTGTTTAGTTAATTAGTCAGTCGTTCAATAGGATGTATTGGTTATAGCTGTTAGTTCGACTATTAGATTGTCCCTTAGACTATTTTAGATTCAAGTTAGGTCGATAATTACAATCACATGATTAGTATCCACCAAAGGTGTTTTACTTGATAGATTCAAAAGCGATTAGTTACTTCGATTAATAGGACTCACCATCTATCAAATTGTTTCCCGAGTCTTGTTAATTGAGTAATAGATCAAAAGTGGCTATGTTTGTAAGATTACCTAGGGTTGGCTATTGATGTAATGTGGTTCTAATTAGTTGAACTAATCTGATTTTTAAAGTAGTCAAAGAGACCAATTGGTTAGTTGAGAAATAGTCACTTAATTGTGGCTATTAGATAAATACAATCTGAAAATGAGTTAAAACAGGGATAAATTGCAGAAATTAGGAAAGTAATTAGCCTTAAGAAGTAGGGGTAAATGGGGAATAAGAATTGGTAAAGTTGCAATAAGGTTAAAAGGAAAGGGGTGCAATTGGGATAAGAATTGGTATAATTGTGATAAATATAGAGCTTTTAGGGTAATTTGGGCATAACAAAAGGTATCTTAGTTAATAATAAAAGGGAATGAGGGCACAATAGGTAATACAAGGAAAATGGAACATGGTAGACTATTCTAGAAGGGGTTTTAGTGTAGATTTCAATAAGATAATTGCACTAACTTGTGCAACAAGCCAAGAATTGAGGGGTTTTTAATAAAATTCAGATTTCTCATTTTGGGTCTATAAATAGGTATTTTCAGCATTAATAAAGGGGGGGGGGGTTCCTTCTGATTTTAGGGTCTTCTTTAGCATTTTAAGCCATATGAACCCTAGAAAAAATCCAAAAAATACTTGTTAAATTCTAGATCTGAAATTAACATTTCAAACTCATTTTCTCCTATTTTACCTTCAAAATTCATATAAAAAAAAATCCAAAAACAGTGGTAGATTCATCATAAATCAGTAAAGAACAATCTTAATGTGAAATTGGGTTTTGAAACGATTTTGCAATTCTGAAAATTGCCTCATGGGTTAACTGTGGACTTCATTGTTGCTGTTGAAAACACATGGACTGTTGTTGCTGTATGTGCTGTTGACTCCCTTTTCTCCTACTCACAATTTATAATTTTCAGGTACTTACTTCTAAATTTCACCATGTAAGATTACAGCTTGAAATGGAAATGAAATTGAAGCCTACTTGTCAAGGATCTACTGTTGAATTCCTTTCATTTAATTAGCTTATTCTTTCTGTAATTTAGTCGGTTATTCAACATAATTGAGTTTGGACTGTAATTGATGTTATTGTTTTGGAATCGATAGCTTATTAGGTATTGTAGTATTTAAACGTTGAATTACATCTCCAAATTTTGATAGTTAGTCGGTTTAACAGGTTTATATAAGGTTATCAATTAGAATTGATATTAGTGAAATATAAATTGACTTCAATTGTGTTCACGTGCTGCCAAGGGATAGATGTGGTTTTCGTAGTTAATTAACATAGTTTGAGTTCTTATTTAGAGAATTAATAGAATAAGTCTACATATTTCACATGTATAAACAGCAAATTAGTGGTTCATGAAGAATTGAATAAGTTGTTAATCATCTCATGCTTCTCTGCAGAAATAAAAAAAACTGGACGGTACCTAGTACCTTGAAATCCAATCAAGTAATTATACTTGGAAATATACCTAATGCTGTTAACACAGGAAGAGATAGATGCACAATAGCTGATACATGCTTGCTCCATTGAAAAGTATAACATCTAATTGTTTGGTTTAGGGATTGTGATCCCTCAAATATGTTCGGCCAAGCTTTGCATTTTTCTCATTTTGGGCCTGCTTCAGGCTCAACATCGGAGAATAATAAAATCCGAGTGTGAATTGGGTTCCTTCGACCTAAGGTTAATCGGTATTTGGCCCGTTAATATTTAATTGATAGGCTAGGGCATTTCTTAATAATAAATTAGGATCTTTTGATATTATTAGAGACCTATTAAATAAAAAATCATAGTTATGTTAGGATTGACCTTTAATAAAAAGTGGGATGAGCCTCGCCGCACTAAATACACAATCGCGGGGCCCTCAAATTAATTGTTATATAAAATTGGACTCGAAAGGACCGTTTAGTGAATTTCACGGTCTTTCCCGAAGTTAACAACACGATAGATTCTTTTAGGCACGACTTTAATAAATTACTTACCTAAATACGGGTGCGCATTTATGTGACCCAAATTTTACTCCCGGCGAAACTGAAATACATTAAAGTCACAGGCGTACTGGTTGCGGTGTGACTTTGTGACGACCCAAAGGGTCATCACTTATTTAATTAATCATTTCGAGCTTCTGAGGCATTGAAAACCTCATTCTATGTTGCCTCGATTTGCGTGCACGGTCCGGGCACAAAGCTGAAAAATATTTATGTTGAAATATGTGAAATATGTGAAAAAGTAGAAGAATTTTGATATTAATATTGATATGGTTGACTTTGGTCAACATTTTTGGTAAACGGACCGGATCCGTGATTTGACTATTTCAGAAAATCCGTAGAAAAATATGGAACTTGGGCATATGTCCGGAATTGAAATCCGAGGTCTAGAACCCCGGTAAAAGAATTTTTCTGTTAAATTGTTTTCCGAAAATGTTTAAGGAAAATGAAACTGAATTTTGATTAAAAAGTACTGGTATCGGGCTCGTATTTTGGTTCCGACGCCCGGTACAGGTCATATATATTGGTTAAGCGCTTCCTGTAAAGTTTGGTTGAAAACGGACGTCGTTTGACGTGTTTCGGCCTTAAATTGGAAAGTTTTGAAATTATGGAATTTTAAAGAATTCTTGAGTTTTAAGGCTCAATTCATTGATTTTGATGTTATTTTAGCGATTTGATCGCGCGAGCAAGTTCGTATGATGTTTTTGAGTTAGTGTACATATTTGGTTTGGAGCCCCGAGGGCTCGGAAGTGTTTCGGAAGTGGTTCGGGGTGTTTTTGGACTTAGAAAACTGGCAGATTTTCTGCAATCTTTACACAGACATTTTACTCTACGCGATCGCGGCCTTGTTCACGCGATCGCACTGCTTGTCACATTACTCAACGCGATCGCAGCTGTCTTCACGCGATCGCGAAGCTTTCCGTCTTTCTTCAACGCGATCGCATCCGTCTGCACGCGATCGCGTAGCTTTCCGTTTTCCTTCAACGCGATCGCGACCCTTTTCACGCGATCGCGTAGTACAAATGAGCCACCCAGCGAAATTCTTCTACGCGATCGCAGCATTGTCCACGCGATCGCGTAGTGTTGAATATTTGCCTTCCGCGATCGCGACCCAATTCACGCGATCGCGTAGAACAAAATTTCGCCCAGTGAATTTAAGACAGAAAACAGAACAGAAACGGGATAAAAATCCCATTTCTGTTCAAACCCCTTCTCCACGGCGTTTTAGGCGATTTTTGAGGCATTTCTTCATCAAAGTTCATTGGGTAAGTATTGTTAACTCGTTTTCTTCATTTTTTATCAACATCAATCAAATCCTTAGGCTTAAACATGTATACATTGGTTGAAAATTTGAGAAATGGGTATAGTTAGGGCTTTCAAAGAATTTGCGATTTAGACCTCGTTTTGGAGTCGAACTTAAGAACAAATTGTATGTTTGAACTCATGGAAGATTGGGTGAACCTATTTTGGTTCGAAACTTGAGTTTCGATTATGTGGGCCCGGGGTCGGTTTTTACTATTCCGGACAGAATGTTGTAAAAACCATATTTAGCAATATGGACTAGTTTGTTGAGTAGAATTGATGATATTAAATCAATTGTGTATAGATACGATTGGATTGGAGTCAAATTCAAAAGGAAAAGGCATTTCTACGGATTGAATCGTTCGTAAACTTTCGAGGTAAGTGTTTGTTCTATCTTAGCTTGAGGGAATAGGATTATGTGTTATGTGTTATGTGATCGAGTGCGGTGTATGGGCTGTGGTGACGAGCATCCATACACTGGCGTCTAGTATGACCGTGAGTCGTTGGAAAATGATATTTTGAGATATATTACAGGTGAATCGTTATTGTTCTCCCTTGTTGGGACTTGTTGTGAAGATAATTATTGATTGCCCTTGATGGGACGATTTATGAATTGTTGTTTCTTTCTCTGCCCTTAACTGTGATTGTTATTTGGGTGAGGAAGAGTGATAATGCACGAAGGGTGATGCCGTGCCATGTTTATTTATTTATGCACGAAGGTTAATGCCGTGCCATGTTTATTTATTGATTATGCACGAAGGATCATGCCGTGCCCTGTTATTGAACCATGTACGAAGGATCATGCCGTACTATGGATGTGAGGATGAGAGTAAAAGCACGAAGGGTGATGCCGTGTACTTTATTTGTTTGTTTGGTGAGGATGAGAGTAAAAGCACGAAGGGTGATGCCGTGTACTTTATTTGTTTATTTGGTGAGGATGAGAGTAAAAGCACGAAGGGTGATGCCGTGCAATTGCTTGCTATTTCTTGAAGTGATATAATTCGTGTTTACATTATACTTTGTTTTCTTTGTGAAATTATTAACTGTGGTTAATTGTTGAATTCTTTAAGATATTCCTTATTGTGTTATTACTTGATTATTTCTTGTTATTTTGTGGTACACATATATATATATTAAATTGCACAGGTTTATGTGAGTGTCTGGTCCTAGGCTTGTCACTACTTCGCCGGGATAGGCCAGGCACTTACCAGCACATGGGGTCGGTTGTGCTGATGCTACACTTCTGTGCGTTTTTGCACAGGTCCAGGTTACGATCAAGAGCAGCAGCAGCAGCAGTAAATTGATTGCGTGGGAGTTGATCACATTTGAGACCGAGGTAGCTTGCAGACGTCCGCAAGCCCGGCGTCTCTCTCTTTATTTATGTTATTAGCTGTAGTCTCTTTGTTTCGAGACAAACAGAATTATGTTATATTTCCTTCAGACTTTTATGTGTAGTATTCCATAGTAGTTCGTGAGTTGGTGACTCCACGTCTTAGGTAGAGGATGTCGGTATGATTTTTACTTTGTATTTAATTATTTCTATCTCGATAAAGTATTCCGCAATTATTTAATTACAATTGTGTTAAAAACAGGATAGTATAAATATAGTGGCTTCCCTAGCTACCACGAGTAGGCGCCATCATGATCCCGATGTTGGGGGAAAATCCGGGTCGTGACAAGTTGGTATCAGAGCTCTAGGTTACATAGGTCTCACCACTCACGAACAAGCTTAGTAGAGTTTGAGAGGTAGGTACGGAGACGTATGTACTTGTCCTCCAGAGTCTATTGAGTTAGGAAAAAGTCTCTCATTTGTTCTTTCTTGTCGTGCGACTTGTTCCTCAATTACTGATTGAATTTCTATTCTGTCCTTTCGCAGATGGTAAGGACACGCTGTCACACCTCCCTTTTTACTACCCCAACATACGTAAGGTGTATAAATTACACTTGTAGGGTATACCCCGACGCTCAATTACCCGAGATGGATAAAATAACGTAAGGGAAGGAGTTTTTCCAATTTAAGGACAATCGGTTCGGGATTTTATTAGAGATTGATCGGAGTCGCCACTTGGGAATGACAATGGTGTCCCAAGTCACCGGTTGATCCCGAATCCGAGGAATTTTGACTCTTTAAAATGTCTGCGAAGCAGAGGTCCGGATAAGGTTGGGAGAAGGTGTTAGGCACTCCCGGATTCCGTGGTTTCAGCACGGTCGCTCCACTGTCATTTTTGACTTTTGTTTGACTCAGTTATAGATTTTAATAACACAATATGCTTTACGTTTAAATATTATTTTTTAGGAATTTGCGGTATTGCAAAAACACGCCTCGAGTCATACCGCAACCAGTACGCCTATGACTTTTGGTGTATTTCAGCTTTACCGAGATTTGGATTTGAGTCGCACCAGGTGCACACTCATTCATAGGAAGGTATATTAAAATCGTGCCCTAAAGTAACGTCTATCGGCTTTTAAATCTTTTGGGAGAAGCTATGGAATTAGCTATATTAGCTTTCCCGGGTCTATTTGTGTTATATCATTACTAAATGGGGGCCCCGGTGTTATTCGGGCGAGGCTCGTCCCAAATTATTTATTAAAGGATACTAACATTTGGCTAAGTTTTCTATATTTGTTTTTTCCTTAATCGTATGCTATTAGTATAATAATCCAGGCCCATATGATTTCTGTTATTTAAATGGGGCCTGGTTCTCTTTTCATTTGTACATTTGAACCATTTGGGGTATTCGAAGCCCAGGCTTTTCGACTTCTTCTTGCTGGCTTTGTCAACTTGATATAACGATTTGGGCCCATAATATACACTAAACTTAATCTAAATAACAATTACAGTGATTGAAGTAAAAGAACAGAGACACTCATTTGAAACAAAAGGCATTTTATTTATTCAGTAAAAGATCAATACATCAATTCATCACATATCAATTACAAATCAATTACTGGTTTTCATATATCAGGACTAATAGGCTGCTTCTTATTATACTAATGTTTGAAGTCAATACTGAATCTGAGAAGGTGATTTACAGGAAAACTCGAAGAATTACTAACCCAATTAACTGTGAATCTGGACTAATTAACTGACTATATTCATAATTGCATTTCTAGCTAAACATTTTAACACTATAAACTTGGTTCGAATTAAATTACTTCAATATTCAATTACCTCTTTCTATAGCCTGCTTTTATTTCTGATACCCGAATTTAGACTAACTATATTCACAAAGATTATACAATCTGATTGTTTCATGGTTCGACCTTAAATATCTACAGGTGAATGACTCAAAGACTCATGCATAGTTATATTACTGATTTCATTATGACCCGTTTTATTATCAGGTTGTTAGACCTAATCATGAATGGATCACTGCTTGACCTAACGTTCGCTATATATGTTTAAGGGACGACGAATACGTGATTGTGATTGAGGAAGCTACTGTGAGTGAATGATTACCAGTTCTGAAACCATTATTAGTTAACTCATGTTTTAATGTTATTACCTAATTAACTAAGTGAGGTACTAAATCATACTACTATACTATACTACCACTACTATACTATTACATTGTTTCTATTCTTGTTCTTCAGCTACTACATATTACATCAGTCAAACTATAAACGCTGAAATTAACTAAAGGCAATACAAGATCATAACAAGGGAATTAAAAATAGACTTCATTTCATTATCTCAGCAGTTACATCTTCAGTGGATTGAGAAATGTACCTGGGTCAAATGAAAGAACACCAATGAGTCTAAGGGGACAGAAGCAAGTATCAGCAATGGTTCACACAAGGCAATGCAACAGTGAGATGAATAAAGCACAGCAACACAGCAACACAGCAGCACCAATATGAAAGAAACCCAGCAGATAATCGAACAAGGAACCCAGAAAAACAGATTAAACCCACAAGCTTTCCACACCCGGAATTTCCAGAATGATTACTGCCAAATTGCTATGTTTTCCCTAGTATTTCTTATCAATAATTAGCCTAAGTATGAATTTCAGATTGCTCAAAATGTTGGAACCCCAAATATTAGCTCAGATTGTTCTACTGTGGAATCCCCTTTTCAGCCCTTTTTGGGGTGTATTTATAGCTAAAACTAAGGCTGAAAACTTGGGGAGAAAGTTATGGGATTAATCCCAACTTTCCCCCTCTAAAATTTGTGAAATGTACACTTAACCTCCAAATTCTGTTACTAGAAATCCTTCCAGCATGTGCTGGAAGGTTCCAAAGATTCCTTTTAAGGGGTTTTTACTAGTATAGCCCTTAGGGATGGAGATTTTTACAGATTTCCCATTTTAGGGAGATCATTATACCCTTAAATCTCTGCAAAATTGCAGAATTCAGGGGTACAAATGACTCCCCTACCCTCTTATGTTTCACACTATTCACCATTTTACCTATTTGGTTTCCAATTATGCCCTAAATGCCACTGCTGATTTACTAGACCCTCCTAGGTTAATTTTCAGCTTCTTTGGACTTATTTAACTAATAGCCAGCCCTAGCATTAGTATTTAAGGGCTGGCCAGTTTTATTTCTAAGAGCTATTTCAATTTTAGCCACTTTTAAACTAATTTCAGTCAATTAAGACCAATTTATTCTTAATTAAAGCTAATTGCAGGCATAGCCTGCTTTGTTATTATGTTTAAACTATTTAAAAGTTAGCCAGTCTCAAGTTGAGACTTAGCTTGGGCTATTAAAGCCATATACTGAACAGCTAGGCCCAAAACCTTTACAGGTTTGGCCACTTTGCTGTTCGGGGCTCAATATAGAGCCTGGGCTAGTCTGCATTTGCAGACATAGCCCTTTGCACAACCAGCCACTGTTTTAAGGTGGACTGTGTGTTAGGGCTCACAGAATTGGTCAACCATTTGCAAGGTTGACCATTCTTAGGCCAATTATTAAACCTATAGCCTAATTATGATCATTTTCAGTTTTAGTCCTATTTCAAAACTAACCACTTTCATGGAACTAGTACTAACAGCTATAACCAATCTTCCTAAGCATAATAGACATCAACATTGTTCATACTTAACATAAAACTATTGCAAACGTAACCATTTCAACATATAATTGCACATATAACACATGAAGTCAAATATTGTTCATTAATCAATCAAAATTCAGAAGTAAGGTTTGATAATGTTGAATCTCAACTAATAAACTTACATAACTTGAAATCATGCAGCAACATGGCAATTAACATCAATTAGGCTAAGTAACAGTCCTCTCATGCTAGATGATATACTGAAAAACCCTACAACACTTAGCATTTATGGATATAGACACTGAATTCCCAGAAACCAGTCAACATGGTTCAACTAACCTAAGCAGGGTAATTAGGATTCATTTTTAAGTGCTACCCTAGCTTGATATATGCATGTTAAGAGTGGGGATGAAGAATAGGAAAGCCATGAAGAAGCAAAGAATAACATTCCTAAATCTAGCACAAGTGCATGACAAATGAGATGAAGATGATGACAAGAAGAACATGGAGAAACAGTGAAAAGAGAAACCTAAGTCTATCATATGAGGGTAACATGAAGAGAAACGGACCCCAAATTGGCATACTCATTCATCAAATAGAACATATGAGGGATGATATGACAAGAATACTAGACTTGCACTAAAAATGAACACAAATAAGACCACCAGCATGTGAAGAAAGAAGTGAACCCCAAATTAAGGACAGGATAAGGGATGAATAAAGGTTGCCAAGCTTTACCAAGACTAAACACAGAAAGGGAAACAGTAGAGATACTGCAAGCCAATAAAAGTAATCTAATGCACATCATGAGTGACAATGAAAGACAAGCAAAATATCAGAATCAAAACATGCATGATGACAGAAGAACTACTGAAAACTACAAGGTGAGGGACCTCAATACTATAGTAGACAAAGAAACACTAGGACATCAACATAAAACTACCAGCCATAGAATACTAAAAGAGAACAATTGAACTAATTAAGCCAAAAGAAACAGAGAAGATAGATAGTCATGATATTTGCAAGCCAACAATCAAGAACCAGTGTACTCAGCAGAAACATAACACACATATGAGGATGAAATGGAAATAGAACCCTTATATTAAACATGCAGTCTCATAACACAAGAAATAACATACAAAGATTAACAAGATAAAGAAGAACAGGTCTTTTAAATAGAAAAACAAACAAATAAACTAAAACTCTTCAAAGATTAATAAAAATCCTAGTTCATGCGACTAATTGATCAAAAACATGCTAAGCACACAGAAATAACAGGAAAATAGCAAGCAAAACAAGTAAACAAAGCAAACAGAAAAGGGGAGGTACTTAGCTTGCGGGGACTGTCCCCCGAGCTTCCTATTCCCTTCACTCCTCAACCTCTCTCGAACTCCCTCTGACTTCTTTTATTCCTTCTTTTTCTTTTTTTCTTATTCTTTTCCAGATCTCTTTTTCTTCGATTTTTTCTCTGATTTTTTCTTTTAGGCCTAAAGACGAGGCCTTTTTGAGTTTGAATTGCAGAGGGATGTTTTAGGGGTGTAAAAGATGAGGTCTTGATTGAGGGTTGAGTTTGGGGTCGCCGGAGTTAGGGTTCCGACGACCTTCTTCGGGATATTCGAGAAGTTTGAAGGACATTCGAGGGGAACCATTAGTATGGGTGGGTAGATCTAGTGGAGATGAAGAGAATGGCATTGGTTTCAAGTGGGTTCTCATACTTTGGTGGTCACCGGCGAAGATTCCGGTGACCGGGACTTATGAAGAGCAGGGTATTTTCTGGGGTTTTTGGGTGTAGAAGACGGAGAAGAAGGAGATGAAGAAGGAAGGGATGTTGAAAAGGCCGGCGACCACCGTGGAAGGTGGTGGCCGCCATGGCTAACCAAGGTCTGAAGAAGGTGAAGCAGGGAGAGAAGGGAGGGGTTTGGGGCGGCTAGGGTTAGGGATTTAACAAAATGGCAAAAATCATTCAGATAAGGGCCTTATATAGGCCGGCCGTCTTAGGTAATCTGGGCCGTTGATCTGATGAAGATCAACGGTCTAGACCAAGCGTTACTAAAACGACGTAGTTTCGCCTGTCTGGGAGACTAAAGGTCTTCGACCGTCAGATCACTTCAAATGGATGGCCCAGATTATGCCTCTCTTCTCAATTAATTAAAGAAATCAACTAATTATTCTCACCGTTAGATTATCTCGCATGAACGGCTGAGATCACTCTCTGAAAGCCTGGACCGGCCAGCTCATTGGGCTAAAGCAGATTGGGCCACTGCTTTCAATTATTCCTGGCCCAAACCAAATACACCTATATATTTTGTATTTTTCTGGTATTTTAATTATTTTTATGCACTTTTCTTTTATATTTTTTTTTCTTTTTCCTTTTATGAAAAATTATAAATCCTAATCTACTAATTACTCTAATTTTCTAATATTTTTTGCAATTTTTCTGCTATTTTTTCCTTTATTTTCTCCTATTTAAGCTATTTTGCTAATTTTTCTAATTAACTAAACTAACAAACTAATTACTACTATTTTTTGATTTTTTCTAATTTTTACTTATTCAAACACACAAAAATATAACTAATTTCAAGCAAAGCAAGTAATGGCACTCAAAAATATATTTATTTTAATTTTGGAATTGTTTGCTCGGTGCAAAAATCACGTGCTCACAGCTGCCCCTCTTTGCTCGGGAACACGAAGAGTTTCAGTGCAAAGACAAGTGAGCGATAATGAGAGATTTTTGCACATCGGCATATTCCGTGAAAGCATTTTTGAAAACCTTTTGACCGCACCCTGCTTTAGAGGTTGCCTACATATCCTGGGCTAAACATGAATCAGGTCAGTGTAGTTCGGGAAGGTCTGGCAGTTTTAAAAACTACCAGACTCACTGTTGCATTGACACTGTTGAGACCTGCTGACTTACTCCTTATTACACCGGGGGGGGAATGTAAAATGAAGAAGCTATTCTAAGCTATGATCCTACAATTACAATTGTTCTTAATCTAGCTTTTGCTCTTCTTCCCTTTTCCGGTGATGCAGAATCTTCCTTTTTTTTGATTTTCTTGTTTTCTTGATGACTCTCTTTTTGTTGATTTTCTTGTTTTCTCTTGTTGACTCTCTTTTTGTTGATTTTCTTGTTTTTCTTGATCCCGAGCTGAACCTGCTCAAAACAAAACAACAAACTACCTCTCTTTTTTCTTTTTCTGCCCCAGTGTGAGCTTTTAAGTATATAAACCATGAAAAATGCAGAAAATATTCCCGTATTTGAAGGTGGGCGCCTAACAGAAATTTAAACGTGCAATGCGATGCAGAAAATATTCCCGTAATTTGAAGGTGGGCGCCTAACAGCAATTTAAACGTGCAATGCGAATGCAGAAAATATTCCCGAATTTGAAGGTGGGCGCCTAACGGAAATTTAAACGTGCAATGCGAATGCAGAAAATATTCCCGAATTTGAAGGTGGGCGCCTAACAGAAATTTAAACGTGCAATGCGAATGGAGAAAATATTCCCGAATTTGAAGGTGGGCGCCTAACAGAAATTTAAACGTGCAATGCGAATGCAGAAAATATTCCCGAATTTGAAGGTGGGCGCCTAACGGAAATTTAAACGTGCAATGCGAATGCAGAAAATATTCCCGAATTTGAAGGTGGGCGCCTAACGAAATTTAAACGTGCAATGCGATGCAGAAAATATTCCCGAATTTGAAGGTGGGCGCCTAACGAAATTTAAACGTGCAATGCGAATGCGAGAAAATATTCCCGAATTTGAAGGTGGGCGCCTAACGAAATTTAAACGTGCAATGCGATGCGAAAATATTCCCGAATTTGAAGGTGGGCGCCTAACGAAATTTAAACGTGCAATGCGATGCGGAAAATATTCCCGAATTTGAAGGTGGGCGCCTAACGAAATTTAAACGTGCAATGCGAATGCAGAAAATATTCCGAATTTGAAGGTGGGCGCCTAACGAAATTTAAACGTGCAATGCGATGCAGAAAATATTCCGAATTTGAAGGTGGGCGCCTAACGAAATTTAAACGTGCAATGCGATGCGAGAAAATATTCCCGAATTTGAAGGTGGGCGCCTAACGAAATTTAAACGTGCAATGCGATGCGAGAAAATATTCCCGAATTTGAAGGTGGGCGCCTAACGAAATTTAAACGTGCAATGCGAATGCGAGAAAATATTCCCGAATTTGAAGGTGGGCGCCTAACGAAATTTAAACGTGCAATGCGATGCGAGAAAATATTCCCGAATTTGAAGGTGGGCGCCTAACGAAATTTAAACGTGCAATGCGAATGCGAGAAAATATTCCCGAATTTGAAGGTGGGCGCCTAACGGAATTTAAACGTGCAATGCGAATGCAGAAAATATTCCCGTATTTGAAGGTGGGCGCCTAACGAAATTTAAACGTGCAATGCGAATGCAGAAAATATTCCCGAATTTGAAGGTGGGCGCCTAACGAGAATTTAAACGTGCAATGCGAATGCAGAAAATATTCCCGAATTTGAAGGTGGGCGCCTAACGAAATTTAAACGTGCAATGCGAATGCGAGAAAATATTCCCGAATTTGAAGGTGGGCTCCTAACGAAATTTAAACGTGCAATGCGAATGCGAAAGTATTCCCGAATTTGAAGGTGGGCGCCTAACGAGAATTTAAACGTGCGATGCGAATGCGAGAAAATATTCCCGAATTTGAAGGTGGGCGCCTAACGAAATTTAAACGTGCAATGCGATGCAGAAAATATCCCCTCAGCCTGAAGACCGGGGAATGGATTTTAAAAGATGTTACCTCCTCTTTTTGGTATTTTCTTTTTACCAACTGATCTCTTGCCTGTGAATTTCTCCACTTATTCGGCGCAGACTTTCTCTTTTTGGTATTTTAAATTTTCCACATTGGTCACATTCACTTTAAAGTGATTAGTGACAATTGGTTCCTGCATGAAACAAAATTTATTAGATATAAACTGCTGGCAACTGGCATCTGCCGTACCCGCTTCTTATTGCTTCCTTTGTTTTTGCTTTTCTGATGTTGCATGACTTCTAACTGCTTGTCCCACGCAAACTCTTTTGTATTTTCTCATTTTTCCATTTTTGTTTTGTGTTTTCTTTTTCTTTGGCCATGTTTGCCAAGCTTCTTTATTCCCTTCCCGAATCTTCTTTCCTTTCTGATCCAGTGTTGTTTCAACTTCCGTTATCGGGAGCCGGTAGTTAGCTCTCAAAAAGGTAAACAATGAAATGCAGAAAAAATGAAAGAAAGGTAAGGGTATTTTGGAGAGATGACAGAACTTATCTGGGTATTTGCTGGCTGATTTCGCTGACCATGCCATGTATTTAAACTCTGACCCAGTTCGTTCCAATCATTATTCGGACTCTGAATTGCCTTTAACCCAAACCGATACTCTTTTTTGTTGCCTTTTCTCTTTTCTGATGATCGCCTTACGGTGCCTCGAAAGGTTTTCACCAATAAGACTCTCTCATTTATTCTCTCAACCTCACCATCATCTCACAGTGCCGATTAAGGTTTTCACTGATGAGACTCTCTCATTTTATTTCCCTCAAACTCACGGTCGCCTCACAGTGCCGGTTAAGGTTTTCACCGATGAGACTCTCTCATTTTTTTTATTTTTTCTCATTTTTCCCTTTTGTATTTTGTTTTCTTACCACGGGTATTGTCCGATGTTTCACTCCTCCTTCGCCGTATTTGGTATCATTTCAAAATTGATCAGAAGGTCTTTCTTTGTACTATAACGTGGCTTTTGGACGGGTTAAGAAAGAAAGATATAAAGGCTCAAAATTTCAACGAGGGTTAAAAATATTTACAACTCTTGGAATTATTAAAACATAACTTCTGCCCCAGTTTCAATATGTGGGGAATTTTTGGATTTTTCCTTTATTGTGACTGAACCTCAGGGAGGCTGCCTACGTACCCTTTCGGGATCAAGTCAGACGTAGTTCACCCAACTTCATAAGTTAGATGGATTTCTTTTTGACTTTTTCCCGATTTTTGTCTTTTTCTTTTCTTTTTTTTTCATCATTTTTCATCATTTTTCATTTTTTTTTTATTTCATTTTCCATCATTTCATTTTTTATTCTGGCAATTCCGATCTTATTGCACTAGAGCGATTCCGAGAGAGGGATATGAAAGAATATTTTCATTGAGGCTCAAAGGGGTTAACAATGGATAAAGTGTTTGGATAGAGAATAAAATGCCTTCGTCATTTCAATTCCAAAATCACAACAAAATACAAAACATACAATTGAAAAGGAATCATACATAGTATCTTTTGATTGCATCTGAATTGATAGCAGTCTCTACGCACTTTCCTTCAACATCTGTTAAATATAATGCTCCATTGGACAACACCCGTGATACCACGAACGGTCCCTGCCAATTCGGTGCAAACTTGCCTTTTGCCTCTGCCCAATGTGGTAAGATACGCCTCAATACCAATTGTCCGACTTCAAACTTCCGAGGTCGTACCTTCTTATTATATGCTCTGGCCATTCTTCGCTGATACAACTGCCCATGGCAGACTGCGGCCAATCTCTTCTCATCAATCAAATTCAACTGTTCTAACCGGGCCTTTACCCATTCATCGTCATCTATCTCAGATTCGGCTATAATTCGCAATGACGGTATTTCTATTTCTGCGGGTATAACGACCTCTGTTCCATACACCAGGGTATAAGGTGTGGTTCCGATAGAAGTACGTACCGTCGTGCGGTAACCCATGAGAGCAAAGGGTAACTTTTCATGCCACTGCCTGGATCCCTCCACCATTTTTCGGAGAATCTTCTTGATATTCTTGTTAGCCGCTTCTACTGCTCCATTCGCCTTTGGCCTGTAAGGTGTGGAGTTGCGGTGCGTGATCTTAAACCTTTCACAAACTTCCGCCATGAGATGACTGTTTAAGTTGGCTCCATTGTCTGTGATAATCACCTTGGGGATTCCAAATCGGCATATGATATTCTCGTGCACAAAATCCACCACTGCTTTCTTCGTCACTGCCTTGAATGTCTTAGCTTCGACCCACTTGGTGAAATAATCAATTGCAACTAGAATGAACCTGTGTCCATTAGAAGCGGCTGGATCTATTGGGCCGATGACATCCATGCCCCAAGCGACAAAGGGCCAAGGTGCTGACATTGTGTGCAACTCATAAGGCGGAGAGTGGATCAGATCCCCATGTACCTGGCATTGATGGCACTTCTTCACATACCTGATACAATCATGCTCCATAGTGAGCCAGTAGTACCCAGCTCTCAAAATCTTCTTTGCTAAAACATACCCGCTCATGTGGGGTCCGCATACTCCGACATGTACTTCAATCATGATTTCATCTGCTTGTTGTGCATCCACACACCGCAATAAACCCAGATCTGGTGTTCTCTTGTATACCACTCCTCCACTGAGGAAAAATCCATTGGCTAGACGCCTGATGGCTCTCTTCTGGTCTCCGGTGGCTTGCTCCGGGTATTTGCCAGCTTTCAAGTATTCTCTAATATCATGATACCACGGCTTTCCATCCGACTCTTCTTCCACAGCGAAGCAATAAGCATTCTGATCTCGGACTTGGATCTGGAGCGGATCTATGTATGTCTTGTCCGGATGATGCAACATAGAGGACAACGTGGCCAAAGCATCTGCAATCTCATTGTGCATTCTCGGGATATGCTTGAATTCTATAGCCTGGAATCTTTGAGACAGCTCGTGCAAACAATACCGATATGGTATCAATTTCAAATCTCGTGTCTCCCATTCCCCTTGTATTTGATGTACCAAGAGATCCGAGTCACCCATGACCAAAATCTCTTGAATACCCATGTCAATTGCCATCCTTAATCCCAAGATGCACGCCTCGTATTCGGCCATGTTGTTGGTACAGAAAAATCGGAGCTGAGCTGTGACGGGATAGTGTTGACCCGTACCTGAAATGAGTACCGCTCCGATACCAACGCCTCTGCTGTTGACGGCTCCATCAAAGTACATTTTCCAACCTGGTTTCTCCTCTTGCTCTATCTCCTCGACAATCATTGCCTCTTCATCCGGAAAGTACGTCTTCAATGGCTCGTACTCATCATCCACTGGATTCTCCGCTAAGTGATCTGCAATAGCTTGTGCCTTCATTGCCGTACGGGTCACATAAATAATGTCAAATTCTGTGAGCAGAATCTGCCATTTGGCCAATCTTCCCGTAGGCATGGGTTTCTGAAATATATACTTGAGAGGATCCAGCCGTGATATCAAGTATGTAGTGTATGCTGACAAATAATGCTTTAGCTTCTGAGCCACCCAAATCAATGCACAACAAGTTCTTTCCAGTTGGGTATACTTAACCTCATAGGATGTAAACTTCTTGCTGAGGTAGTAGATGGCTTGTTCTTTCTTGCCTGTCTCATCATGTTGACCCAGTACACAACCGAAAGAGTTATCCAGCACTGTCAGATATAAGATCAAAGGTCGCCCTGGTTCTGGAGGAACTTACATTGGAGGATTGGCCAAATATTCCTTGATCTTGTCAAAGGCTTCCTGACACTCGTTGGTCCATTTCACTGCTGCATCTTTCTTCAACAACTTGAAGATCGGCTCGCATGTTGATGTCAATTGAGCAATGAACCGACTAATGTAATTCAACCTTCCTAGCAAACTCATGACCTCCTTCTTGTTCTTCGGCGGAGGTAGACTTTGAATAGCCTTGATCTTTGACGGATCTAGTTCAATACCTCGCCGACTCACAATAAACCCCAGTAGTTTCCCTGAAGGTACTCCAAAGGCGCATTTCGCCGGATTGAGCTTTAAATTGTACCTTCGTAGTCTTTGGAAGAACTTCCTCAGATCTCTCACATGATCAGGTTGTTTTCTGGATTTTATGATGACATCGTCCACATATACCTCAATTTCTCTATGCATCATATCGTGAAACATAGTGGTCATTGCCCTCATGTAAGTTGCCCCGGCATTCTTTAATCCAAACGGCATTACTCTGTAACAATACGTTCCCCGAGGTGTAATGAAGGCGGTTTTCTCAACATCTTCTTCGTCCATCAGGATCTGGTGATAACCTGCATAACAGTCCACAAACGAACCGATTTCATGCTTGGCGCAATTGTCGATCAATATGTGAATGTTTGGCAATGGGAAGTCATCCTTTGGACTGGCTTTGTTGAGGTCTCTATAGTCTACACACACTCTGGTTTTGCCATCTTTCTTTGGGACCGGCACAACATTTGCCAACCAGGTGGGGTATTTGGTAACTTTTATGACCTTTGCCTCAAACTGCTTATTCACCTCTTCCTTTATCTTTACGCTAATGTCCGTTTTGAATTTTCTCAGCTTTTGTTTTACTGGCCGGCATTCCGAGTAGATAGGCAACTTGTGTACCACTAAATCTGTGCTAAGGCCGGGCATGTCATCATAGGACCAGGCAAAGATGTCCTTAAATTCATGTAACAACCCTATCAATTCATCCCTGAGGGGTGCCTCCAAATGCACACTAATCTTTGTTTCTCGGACATCATCTTCGCTCCCCAAGTTTACAGATTCTGTATCACTCAGATTCGGCTTGGGTTTTTCCTCGTATTGTTTCATGTCCTTACTTATTTCCTCCAGGGCTTCCTCATCCTCACATTCTATTTCACTCTCTTCCTCGATTTCTTGTATAGTAACATGATTGTCAGAACTGGGTCTAGAATCCTTCACGCATGACATGGCATTGGAATCAACACATGCAAAACTGTACAAAAGGAAAAATAAAGAAAAATAAGGCAAAAGTGAAAGAAAAAGGAAAAACTGCATTTCATTAATAAAAGAAACGAACGATGTTCGGGATACATGGTGATTTTTTTTTTCATGAGGGGAATGGGGAAATTATAACAACTTTTGGGGGAAACAATGATGAAATTTTGAGCTAACTACCAAGACTCCTTCCGGATAAGGAAAGGAGTAGCTTCCCAATTGTTCAATGTGACTCTGGGCCCCACAAATTGCACGTCCATGTTGCTCGTGCCTTCCCTTGCTTCAATCGTATTCACCTCCCAAAACAATTTCTTAAAACCAAGCATTTCTTCATCAAGTTGGGTCTCAATGCACTTTGCTGCAGCAGATGGTTGATATTTTGTACCAGGCTTGATAAAGATGTCGGATAATTTGGGTATGGGTTTGGGCAAGGTCCAGTTTCTCTTGGCTTTAGAGGCTCTTTGGATATCGGCAAAGGTGGGTTTGAACCCTAAGCCGAATGTACCTTTATTCTCCGGAAGCTGAACTGGTTGAGTGACTCCCTGCAGTGTTTTGCCTAATCCCCTCCCCGGTGCAAATCCGTTCTTCAGCATTTCTCTGGCCACCATTATAGCAGTTGGTGCCATCATCGGGGTTGGTAACCTTTCACCTTCAGCAACCTTGTTCACTTCTACAGCATCCGTCACTTGGTAAACCCAAGGACCCCGATCCCCATCAGTACCGTCAAAAGGCGCTACCACATTACAAGCATTTTCTTCTCCGTGTACAACAATGTCTTGCTGCTCCCATTCAAACTTGACCATCTGGTGTAGAGAAGATGGTACCGCTTTGGCCGCATGAATCCGGGGTCGACCTAACAGCAGGTTATATGATACGGCAATATCAAGCACCATGAACTCCATCATAAAATCAACGGGACCGATGGTCACTTCCAAAATAATATCTCCCAACGTGTTCTTACCTCCGCCGTCAAACCCTCTCACATTGATACTGTTTCTCCGGATTCTATCCGGGCTAATGTTCAGCTTCCCTAGAGTTGACAGCGGGCAGATGTTTGCGCTCGATCCATTGTCAATCAATACCCTAGTCACGACTGACTCTTCACTCTTCACTGTGAGGTATAATGCTTTATTGTGTTCAGTTCCTTCCACCGGCAGCTCCCTATCAGAGAAGGTGATTCTATTGGACTCGAAAATTTTGCTGGTAATCTTCTCCAAATGACACACTGAAATCTTCTCCGGAACATGAGCCTCATTTAGAATCTTCATAAGAGCCTTCAGGTGCTCTTCTGAATGTATCAACAAAGATAGCAAAGAAATTTGGGCCGGGGTCTTTCTTAACTGCTCAACCACTGAGTACTCTTGTGACTTCATTTTCTTAAGAAATTCTTCTGCTTCCTCCTCCGACACCGGCTTCTTCAATTGACTTTCTCTCACCGTCTTCATCTTTCTCAGTTCCTCTGGAGCAAAACACCTTCCAGATCGTGTGAGTCCATGCGTTTCATTAATTTCACCAGAAATCTCTTTTCCCTTGTAAACTACTGTTACCTTGTTATAGTTCCAAGGCACAGTCTTTGTATTCACCACTGGCATTTGCACTACTGGTTTTATGATTACTGGCTCTGCACTTGCATCCTTCACAGTCATAATTGGCTTTGCACCTGGCACTACCACTTTTAGACTTCCCATCACTACTGGCTTTGGTTTCTCAACAATTGCTTCCTCTTTCACAATTTCTTTCTCTAACTTGTCACTCGACTTTATCATCATGACGGCCTGAGATGGTTTTTGATTTGCATTACCCTGCACCAGTTCTATCATGTGCGCTTCGTGGTGATTCGGCAATGGATTCTGGGTAATGTTTGGGGCCTCGGGTGCTTGCACTTCAATTTTCCTTTCATCGATAAGATCTTGAATGGCATGCTTTAATTGCCAGCATTTCTCAGTATCATGGCCCACTGTTCCTGAACAATATTCACATCTGACAGAAGTATTAAGGTTCTTTGGGGGAGGATTTGGATTTTTTGGTGCGATTGGGCTCAACATCCCCAATTCTTTCAACCTGTGGAAAAGACTGGTATATGATTCTCCGAGAGGAGTGAATGTTTTTCTCACTTTGTTTCTCCAATCAACGTCTGGCCTGGGTCTATTCTGGTTGCGGTAAGGTTTAGGGGTTGTGTATGTGTTTTGGGTATGGTACACATTGTGCGGAGCTTGAGCTCTCCACACATGGGGTAGTGGTGGTGGGTAAGCTTGGGTTTGAGGGTGATGGTAATGTGGTACAGTTGGTGGGTATGGTGGTGGTGGTGGGTTATATGGGCTTGGTGTGTTGTAGGGGTTTGGCGGGTATGATGGTGGTGGTGGGTTATATGGAGTTGGCGGGCTTGGTGGGTGTTGGCGGTAAGGTCTGGGTGGGTTATAATGTGGGTTGCGACTCCATGACCTGCTTTCAATGGTTGATACTTCTTCTTTCTTCTTCTTTCCCATCACTCCTCCACTTCCACTCTGTATAGCTTGATTGGTGGCTTTGATAGCCGAAAAACTCATAATCTTGTTTGTCTTCAAACCCTCTTCTACAAAACTTCCCATTTTCACAACTTCGTTGAAACTTTTCCCGATTGCAGACACTAGATGGCCGTAGTACGTTGGCTCCAAAGCTTGCAGAAAACAGTCCACCATCTCACCTTCTTTCATTGGCGGATCCACTCTAGCGGCCTGTTCCCTCCATCTAAAACCGTATTCTCTAAAGCTCTCTCCTGGCTTTTCTCCAGCTTGGTAAGGGATAACCTGTCGGGTATGATCTCCAAATTGTACTGAAAGTGACTAGCGAAAGCTTGCGCTAAGTCATCCCAAACGAACCATCTTGTATGGTCTTGTCGGGTATACCATTCCAGAGCTGATCCACTCAAACTTTGGCTGAAGTACGCCATCAACAATTCATCTCTTCCTCCCGCGCCTCTCATCTTGCTACGGTATCCTCTTAGATGAGCTACCGGATCCCCGTGTCCGTTGTACATGTCGAACTTTGGCAACTTAAATCCCGCAGGAAGTTGCACCTCAGGGAACAAACACAGGTCTTTGTAGGCTACACTTACTTGCCCTCCTAGCCCTTGCATGTTGCGGAAAGCATTCTCAAGACTTTTGACTTTTCGAGCCATCTCTTCCTGCCCGGCACTTGCTTCTATCATAGGGGCGTGAGACTCGTGTTGTCTGAAAGTCGGCTCCGGAGGGTAATAGTGAGAATCCTGGATATGGAACATCGGTTCGCTAGAAGATTTGTGGATAACAGCGGGCGGAGGTGCCACGTATACAGGAGCAACTTGTGGTACAGGAGGTGGTGCTTGCTTGGTTGGAGGTGGTGGCATTTGGGAGGTGGAAGCATAGTAGTGAGGGTAGTCGGGGTAGGTGGAAGACGAGTTCATTGTTGGTGGCTCTGGGTTAGGATTGGTCGGAGGGACATATGCAGGGTTAGCAGGATAGGCTGGTAGTGGTTGACCTCTCGACCAAGCTTGGTACATTTCAGCCATCTGCTGCCTTAACTTGTACATTTCTTCTTTCATCCCTGCCACGTCCACGATCTCTTCTTCGTGAGCAGGGTCTACAATGGTTGCCTCGATCTCCTGGGACACGGCCTTTGTCATCTTTTTGGACCTGGTGTTGTATGGGTGGGTAGCCAGTATGCCAGTTGCCTAGAAAATCTGGACTCACAAACATCAACACTTGTTAGTTGTTAGCGTATGAATAAGATGTAACGACTTTAAAAGCAGACACATTTGCTCGAGTCGTTATGCATCATCCCGGCTGCTGCTCACTTCAATCATCTTTTCTTTTTCCGCTCTTTTGCTTTTTCTTTCTCTCTTCTCTTCTTTTCTTTTTCTCTTTTGCTTTTTCTCTTTTCTTGCTTTCTCTTTTTTTCTTTTCTTTTTCTTGCTTTTTCTTTTCTTTTTTTCTTTTTTTTTTCCTTTCTTTTTCTTTTTCTTTTTCTTGTCGTTTTCATAATTACGCTCCTATTTATTTGCCTAGCGGATACAAAAGAAATGCCATAAAGTAAAAGAATTGGTAACAACACTTTGTTTTCTCATTGATAATTCGAAACCTTGATTACAAAGTGATGTTTAAGAAAAGGAAAAATAAAAGATGATGCATGACCTAAGAGTACATTAATGCACCTAGTGCCCGCGAGGCATCGTTCGGCCTTGCCGCGGGCCTATATGCTAAACCCCTTTGAAGCTTATCAAGGTCGGCCATGACTTGTTGTACAAAAAACTTCACTGCAGATACGAAAGTCCTCCGAGTCATATCTTCACAAAGCTGGGTCTTCCGGGTGATGTACTGGGCGATGCGAACAATCTTTTCTCTGATGACCCCTTTTTCTTGCAATAACCTGCTTATTTGTTGATTGCGAGCGTCCAAGACCTGTTGGTTGTCCTTTTGCACCTGTTGTAGCTCCAATTTTAATCTAGCCATGGTCGTGTAGCAATATTCTCTTTCTTCCTCAAGATCTTTGATAATCTGGTTGCTTTTGGCCGTGGCTGAGATTAATTTCTTTCTAAGCTGGACTACTTCAGCATCATGCTTGTCTTGCAGTTGTTGAACCAATTTGGCTCTCTTCTCAACATCTTTATCCATTTGCTTTCGAGCCATGACTAACTCTTTCTCCGCTTTATCCAAATCGAAGCTATAGTCATTTACCTTTCGCCGGAGAATCTCAATTAACTTTTCATCTCGAGCCGAGCGAATTGGGGTCTCGGATGCAATTTTCATTTGAGCCATTTGAGCTTTCAACATCTCATTTTCTTTCTTTAACTGCTTCTTCTCCACTTCATCGGATGCCGCTTGTAAACCGCTTTCGAAATGAAGATTTCTTAATTTATCCTCCAACAGACTGATTTTGGCCTTATATTCCTTTTCCTTGGCCGCCCATTTCAGATTTTCCTCGGACTGCTCTATTAAGTCTTGCAAGTGAGGTCTTTTTGAAAGACGTTCGTGTTCGACCCCTCGTCGGTACCAGGTGGAGTATCCAGGTGATATCTCCCCTCTTGCTTTATTCGGCACACAAGTATCAATCTTCAGATTTTGGCATTCGTTCCAGATTTGCCGGATTTTTGCTTCCGGGAATTGCCCGTCTGGACCAATCTCCACGGCCTGCACACTGAGATCCCCATCTCTTGGAATAATCTGACACCGACCTAACTGTCGCAAGGCTCTGTAGGGTGCATAAGGTTGTATACTCTTCAACCCCATGATCAAAAATGGCGATCCCTCTGTTGGCATGTATATCACCTCGTCAAGAGGTAACCAGTCATACGTCCAATCAATTTGACCGTCAGTTAGTGATCGAAGATACCCAATCCAACCTTGGACTCCCTCTGGCAACCTTACTTCTTTTGTCCTCGCATTGAATTCTTCCAAACATGTCCGATCGGCCGAACCATAGCTCGAGAATGAAGGGTGGTGACACAGATGCTCGATTAGCCAAATTTGCAAGATCAAGTTACATCCCTCGAAGAAGCTAGCCCCTGCTTTGCACGCAGTCAGAGCTCGATAGATATCTGCGACAATCATCGGGGCCAAGGTACAGTTTTCTTGCACTATCAGTGTGGTAGCTACCCCGGCGACTTTTATATTAATATGGCCATCTTTCCTCGGGAATACAACAACTCCAAGAAATGCCACCAAAAATGCGAACCTCCGGTGTTCTTCCAACTTTGCCCGGTTGGACTTACAGCACAATTTGTTGGTTGGGTCGTTGAAACCCCCAACGTGTCCAAACCTGTTGTAGATGAAGCTTAAAGAACAAAACCCGTTGGCCAGATCTTCATTATGAACATTCCGGGCAATTTTTAAAGAGTCGAGGAAACGATGTACTGTCACCATCCTCGGAGATACCGGGTATTTTCCTTTCAGCGGAACCTCGGTCTTCCCGATGTAGAAGGCAATCTCCTCTAAAGTAGGGGTAAGCTCAAAATCTGGGAAATGAAATACGTTGTGTGCCGAATCCCAAAACGAGACCAACGCTCTAATTACATCACCCCGAGGAACTATTTCGAGTAATCCCGTAAGGCCTTTCAAGTACTTTTTGACCCAGTCTTGACCATCAGATCCCATGTCCTGCCACCATAACCTCAGCTCCAAAGGGATTTTATTTAGGGAAAATTGTTCATTCATCATCGTGCTCGTCCTGCACATTTATTAAGGTGATTTTATTTAGAAAAAGGAAAATCTTTTCCAATGCAAGTTTTCAATTTTTTGAATAAAAAGAAAGAAAATAACTTTCGAAGTGGCCATTTTTGCAAAAACAGCCTTCCGGCGTCCTTTCGGAACATTCGGCCATTTCCAAAAATAGCAATCACCTCGATTATTTGAAAAGAAAATCTTTTTGGTCTTTTTCTAAAAGTGTGGTTGGACCCGTTTAAGGGTTGCCTACGTATCCCACCTAATGGCGAGAATCAAACCTGCGTAGTTCGGTCAGATTAATTGACCAGTTATTTCAAAAAAAATGTTCCACCTATTTTTCAAACTTTCAAATTTTCCGGATACCTATTTTCTACAAATCATTATTTTCTCCTCTCTTTTTTTTTCTTTTTTCAACAATTTTTCCAATCTCGGGATTTCAGCCGGTCCGCATAACGATCAAGGACAATAAAATGCAACACATAACATGCTCGGTCTTTTCAATACTGGGTCACATGTCCTAGACGGACCCAACCCCTGTGTTGAGTCCCCTAAGTCAAATATGATGCAAATAATCGTCCTAGACCTATGTTCAAAATCTTACGGTTTCATGGATTGCTAGACCGTGTACCCGAGCGGACAACTCGAATCGAGGAGGGGGCTACGTACCGGTGACCCGCGGAGTCAATCGGCTTTGTAACTTATCCGGCCTCTATTTTTCTTAATTTAGGGTGACTTTTAACAGAAAGGGGAGTCTCAGCCAGTAAGCACATCCCCGGGGGAGAAGAGAAAAAGGTTTTCGGCACAATTTTATATATACAGTCCAGATAATATCAAAGCGATAAAGCACATAGCATGTTATTCAAGACATATAACGAAGTCAAATAAAAACGCGAACGACAGTTCTAAGGAGCTCGAGTTCTTAAACCCTGAAAGTCGAAATTCAGGGTTGGATCCCCAGCAGAGTCGCCAGAGCTGTCACACCTCCCTTTTTACTACCCCAACATACGTAAGGTGTATAAATTACACTTGTAGGGTATACCCCGACGCTCAATTACCCGAGATGGATAAAATAATGTAAGGGAAGGAGTTTTTCCAATTTAAGGACAATCGGTTCGGGATTTTATTAGAGATTGATCGGAGTCGCCACTTGGGAATGACAATGGTGTCCCAAGTCACCGGTTGATCCCGAATCCGAGGAATTTTGACTCTTTAAAATGTCTGCGAAGCAGAGGTCCGGATAAGGAACTCTGTTAACCCGGGAGAAGGTGTTAGGCACTCCCGGATTCCGTGGTTTCAGCACGGTCGCTCCACTGTCGTTTTTGACTTTTGTTTGACTCAGTTATAGATTTTAATAACACAATATGCTTTACGTTTAAATATTATTTTTTAGGAATTTGCGGTATTGCGAAAACACGCCTCGAGTCATACCGCAACCAGTACGCCTATGACTTTTGGTGTATTTCAGCTTTACCGAGATTTGGATTTGAGTCGCACCAGGTGCACACTCATTCATAGGAAGGTATATTAAAATCGTGCCCTAAAGTAATGTCTATCGGCTTTTAAATCTTTTGGGAGAAGCTATGGAATTAGCTATTAGCTTTCCCGGGTCTATTTGTGTTATATCATTACTAAATGGGGGCCCCGGTGTTATTCGGGCGAGGCTCGTCCCAAATTATTTATTAAAGGATACTAACATTTGGCTAAGTTTTCTATATTTGTTTTTTCCTTAATCGTATGCTATTAGTATAATAATCCAGGCCCATATGATTTCTGTTATTTAAATGGGGCCTGGTTCTCTTTTCATTTGTACATTTGAACCATTTGGGGTATTCGAAGCCCAGGCTTTTCGACTTCTTCTTGCTGGCTTTGTCAACTTGATATAACGATTTGGGCCCATAATATACACTAAACTTAATCTAAATAACAATTACAGTGATTGAAGTAAAAGAACAGAGACACTCATTTGAAACAAAAGGCATTTTATTTATTCAGTAAAAGATCAATACATCAATTCATCACATATCAATTACAAATCAATTACTGGTTTTCATATATCAGGACTAATAGGTTGCTTCTTATTATACTAATGTTTGAAGTCAATACTGAATCTGAGAAGGTGATTTACAGGAAAACTCGAAGAATTACTAACCCAATTAACTGTGAATCTGGACTAATTAACTGACTATATTCATAATTGCATTTCTAGCTAAACATTTTAACACTATAAACTTGGTTCGAATTAAATTACTTCAATATTCAATTACCTCTTTCTATAGCCTGCTTTTATTTCTGATACCCGAATTTAGACTAACTATATTCACAAAGATTATACAATCTGATTGTTTCATGGTTCGACCTTAAATATCTACAGGTGAATGACTCAAAGACTCATGCATAGTTATATTACTGATTTCATTATGACCCGTTTTATTATCAGGTTATTAGACCTAATCATGAATGGATCACTGCTTGACCTAACGTTCGCTATATATGTTTAAGGGAGGACGAATACGTGATTGTGATTGAGGAAGCTACTGTGAGTGAATGATTACCAGTTCTGAAACCATTATTAGTTAACTCATGTTTTAATGTTATTACCTAATTAACTAAGTGAGGTACTAAATCATACTACTATACTATACTACCACTACTATACTATTACATTGTTTCTATTCTTGTTCTTCAGCTACTACATATTACATCAGTCAAACTATAAACGCTGAAATTAACTAAAGGCAATACAAGATCATAACAAGGGAATTAAAAATAGACTTCATTTCATTATCTCAGCAGTTACATCTTCAGTGGATTGAGAAATGTACCTGGGTCAAATGAAAGAACACCAATGAGTCTAAGGGGACAGAAGCAAGTATCAGCAATGGTTCACACAAGGCAATGCAACAGTGAGATGAATAAAGCACAACAACACAGCAACACAGCAGCACCAATATGAAAGAAACCCAGCAGATAATCGAACAAGGAACCCAGAAAAACAGATTAAACCCACAAGCTTTCCACACCCGGAATTTCCAGAATGATTACTGTCAAATTGCTATGTTTTCCCTAGTATTTCTTATCAATAATTAGCCTAAGTATGAATTTCAGATTGCTCAAAATGTTGGAACCCCAAATATTAGCTCAGATTGTTCTACTGTGGAATCCCCTTTTCAGCCCTTTTTGGGGTGTATTTATAGCTAAAACTAAGGCTGAAAACTTGGGGAGAAAGTTATGGGATTAATCCCAACTTTCCCCCTCTAAAATTTGTGAAATGTACACTTAACCTCCAAATTCTGTTACCAGAAATCCTTCCAGCATGTGCTGGAAGGTTCCAAAGATTCCTTTTAAGGGGTTTTTACTAGTATAGCCCTAAGGGATGGAGATTTTTACAGATTTCCCATTTTAGGGAGATCATTATACCCTTAAATCTCTGCAAAATTGCAGAATTCAGGGGTACAAATGACTCCCCTACCCTCTTATGTTTCACACTATTCACCATTTTACCTATTTGGTTTCCAATTATGCCCTGAATGCCACTGCTGATTTACTAGACCTGCCTAGGTTAATTTTCAGCTTCTTTGGACTTATTTAACTAATAGCCAGCCCTAGAATTAGTATTTAAGGGCTGGCCAGTTTTTATTTCTAAGAGCTATTTCAATTTTAGCCACTTTTAAACTAATTTCAGTCAATTAAGACCAATTTATTCTTAATTAAAGCTAATTGCAGGCATAGCCTGCTTTGTTATTATGTTTAAACTATTTAAAAGTTAGCCAGTCTCAAGTTGAGACTTAGCTTGGGCTATCAAAGCCTTATACTGAACAGTTGGGCCCAAAACCTTTACAGGTTTGGCCACTTTGCTGTTCAGGGCTCAATATAGAGCCTGGGCTAGTCTGCATTTGCAGACATAGCCCTTTGCACAACCAGCCACTGTTTTAAGGTGGACTGTGTGTTAGGGCTCACAGAATTGGTCAACCATTTGCAAGGTTGACCATTCTTAGGCCAATTATTAAACCTATAGCCTAATTATGATCATTTTCAGTTTTAGTCCTATTTCAAAACTAACCACTTTCATGGAACTAGTACTAACAGCTATAACCAATCTTCCTAAGCATAATAGACATCAACAGTGTTCATACTTAACATAAAACTATTGCAAACGTAACCATTTCAACATATAATTGCACATATAACACATGAAGTCAAATATTGTTCATTAATCAATCAAAATTCAGAAGTAAGGTTTGATAATGTTGAATCTCAACTAATAAACTTACATAACTTGAAATCATGCAGCAACATGGCAATTAACATCAATTAGGCTAAGTAACAGTCCTCTCATGCTAGATGATATACTGAAAAACCCTACAACACTTAGCATTTATGGATATAGACACTGGATTCCCAGAAACCAGTCAACATGGTTCAACTAACCTAAGCAGGGTAATTAGGATTCATTTTTAAGTGCTACCCTAGCTTGATATATGCATGTTAAGAGTGGGGATGAAGAATAGGAAAGCCATGAAGAAGCAAAGAATAACATTCCTAAATCTAGCACAAGTGCATGACAAATGAGATGAAGATGATGACAAGAAGAACATGGAGAAACAGTGAAAAGAGAAACCTAAGTCTATCATATGAGGGTAACATGAAGAGAAACAGACCCCAAATTGGCATACTCATTCATCAAATAGAACATATGAGGGATGATATGACAAGAATACTAGACTTGCACTAAAAATGAACACAAATAAGACCACCAGCATGTGAAGAAAGAAGTGAACCCCAAATTAAGGACAGGATAAGGGATGAATAAAGGTTGCCAAGCTTTACCAAGACTAAACACAGAAAGGGAAACAGTAGAGATACTGCAAGCCAATAAAAGTAATCTAATGCACATCATGAGTGACAATGAAAGACAAGCAAAATATCAGAATCAAAACATGCATGATGACAGAAGAACTACTGAAAACTACAAGGTGAGGGACCTCAATACTATAGTAGACAAAGAAACACTAGGACATCAACATAAAACTACCAGCCATAGAATACTAAAAGAGAACAATTGAACTAATTAAGCCAAAAGAAACAGAGAAGATAGATAGTCATGATATTTGCAAGCCAACAATCAAGAACCAGTGTACTCAGCAGAAACAGAACACACATATGAGGATGAAATGGAAATAGAACCCTTATATTAAACATGCAGTCTCATAACACAAGAAATAACATACAAAGATTAACAAGATAAAGAAGAACAGGTCTTTTAAATAGAAAAACAAACAAATAAACTAAAACTCTTCAAAGATTAATAAAAATCCTAGTTCATGCGACTAATTGATCAAAAACATGCTAAGCACACAGAAATAACAGGAAAATAGCAAGCAAAACAAGTAAACAAAGCAAACAGAAAAGGGGAGGTACTTAGCTTGCGGGGACTGTCCCCCGAGCTTCCTATTCCCTTCACTCCTCAACCTCTCTCGAACTCCCTCTGACTTCTTTTATTCCTTCTTTTTCTTTTTTTCTTATTCTTTTCCAGATCTCTTTTTCTTCGATTTTTTCTCTGATTTTTTCTTTTAGGCCTAAAGATGAGGCCTTTTTGAGTTTGAATTGCAGAGGGATGTTTTAGGGGTGTAAAAGATGAGGTCTTGATTGAGGGTTGAGTTTGGGGTCGCCGGAGTTAGGGTTCCGACGACCTTCTTCGGGATATTCGAGAAGTTTGAAGGACATTCGAGGGGAACCATTGGTATGGATGGGTAGATCTAGTGGAGATGAAGAGAATGGCATTGGTTTCAAGTGGGTTCTCATACTTTGGTGGTCACCGGCGAAGATTCCGGTGACCGAGACTTATGAAGAGCAGGGTATTTTCTGGGGTTTTTGGGTGTAGAAGACGGAGAAGAAGGAGATGAAGAAGGAAGGGATGTTGAAAAGGCCGGCGACCACCGTGGAAGGTGGTGGCCGCCATGGCTAACCAAGGTCTGAAGAAGGTGAAGCAGGGAGAGAAGGGAGGGGTTTGGGGCGGCTAGGGTTAGGGATTTAACAAAATGGCAAAAATCATTCAGACAAGGGCCTTATATAGGCCGGCCGTCTTAGGTAATCTGGGCCGTTGATCTGATGAAGATCAACGGTCTAGACCAAGCGTTACTAAAACGACGTAGTTTCGCCTGTCTGGGAGACTAAAGGTCTTCGACCGTCAGATCACTTCAAATGGATGGCCCAGATTATGCCTCTCTTCTCAATTAATTAAAGAAATCAACTAATTATTCTCACCGTTAGATTATCTCGCATGAACGGCTGAGATCACTCTCTGAAAGCCTGGACCGGCCAGCTCATTGGGCTAAAGCAGATTGGGCCACTGCTTTCAATTATTCCTGGCCCAAACCAAATACACCTATATATTTTGTATTTTTCTGGTATTTTAATTATTTTTATGCACTTTTCTTTTATATTTTTTTTTCTTTTTCCTTTTATGAAAAATTATAAATCCTAATCTACTAATTACTCTAATTTTCTAATATATTTTGCAATTTTTCTGCTATTTTTTCCTTTATTTTCTCCTATTTAAGCTATTTTGCTAATTTTTCTAATTAACTAAACTAACAAACTAATTACTACTATTTTTTGATTTTTTTTTTAATTTTTACTTATTCAAACACACAAAAATATAACTAATTTCAAGCAAAGCAAGTAATTGCACTCAAAAATATATTTATTTTAATTTTGGAATTATTTGCCTGGTGCAAAAATCATGTGCTCACACACGCGCTTCTTTGTCCGCTGACCAGCAGCCCGAGCCCCAGACAGCTCCCGTGAGGGGCAGGGGCCGAGGCCGTATCAGAGGCCGTGGTAGGGGTAGAGCTCAGCCCCAGACAGCTACCCCAAAGGTGGAGCCCCATATTGAGATTGACGAGGAGGTTCCGATTCCAGCAGCTCCAGTGGGCCCAGCTCAGGTCCCAGGAGAGGCTTTGATTACCCCGGATCTCCGGGATGCTTTGGTCGGAATAGCGGGATTTATGGATAGCATTGCCAGAGCGGGTCTATTATCAGTTGCCCCACCTACTTCTCAGGCTGGAGGAGGGGCCCAGACTCCTATTGCTCATACTCCGGAGCCAGTAGCTCCTCAGCCTCAGGCACCAGTAATTCAGCCAGCTGTGGCCACTCAGTCAGGTACCACAGCTTATGCCGGCGATGGAGCGGCCATGACTTTCGATTCGTTATGGAGGCTTGATCGGTTCTCCAAGCTATTTACCACTACATTCAGTGGAGCCGCATCAGAGGATCCTCAGGACTTTTTATTCGGTTGCCATGAGATTCTCAAGACTATGGGGATCGTGGAGACAAACGGAGTTGACTTCTGTACCTTCAGGGCTTGCAGGATCCGCCAAGACTTGGTGGAGAGATTATTGCTTGACTCGACCAGCAGGGTCCCCAACTTTATCATGGGACCGGTTTGCGGAACTATTTATGGAGAAGTTTCTCCCTGCTACTCAGAGGGATGTACTTCGGAGGCAGTTTGAGCGCCTCCATCAGGGCACTATGACAGTTACAGAGTATGAGACGAGATTTATCGACTTGGCTCGTCATGCAGTGGTGATACTTCCCACGGAGCGGGAGAGGGTCTGCAGGTTTATAGATGGGCTTAATCAGCCGATTAGACTCCAGATGGCTATGGGCGTGAGGAGTGACATATCATTTCAGGAGGCAGCCAATGCAGCACGCAGAGTTGAGATGGCTCTTGCTAGGGGTGGCGGTTATTCTTCGGATAAGAGGCCTCGTCATTCAGGCAGGTTTGGTGGTTCTTCCTCTGGTGGCAGAGAATCCTTTGATAGAGGCCAATCCTCCGGGCCTTTTCATTCCGCCCTTCAGGCTTCACAGGGTGGATCAGGTGATCGTGGTTTTCGGGGGCATTATTCAGACCAGTCTCCTATTAATGCTCAGCCTCTTCAGAGTGTTCTTGGAGGCCATTCGGGTCGTCGGGGCCAGCAGCCCTATCAGTCTAAGAGTTGCTACGGTTGTGGTGACCCAGGTCATTTTATTAGGAATTGCCCTCTAGCAGCGGGCAACTCTCAGCAGCGAGGTCCTCGTCCTATGATTCAGGCCCCAGCTGACCCTCAGCCTGCCCAGCCAGCGAGAGGCGGGGGTAGAGATTATAGAGGTGGAGGTCGAGACCGTAGAGGTGGAGACCGTCCAGCCAGAGGTAGAGGTCAGCCAGTTGATGGCTGTCCTAGAGACGCAGCTCAGATGGGAGGTGCAGATCCCCGATTCTATGCTTTACCGGCCAGACCAGAGGCAGAGGCATCAGATGCCGTGATTACAGAAACCATTCTTGTGTGTGGCAGAGGTGCTTCAGTATTATTTGACCCTGGGTCTACATACTTACATGTGTCTTCCTACTTTGCACCGTATTTGGCCGTGCCCAGCTATGCTCTGGATATTTCAGTTTATGTGTCTACACCGGTGGGCGACTCCATTGTAGTCGATCGGGTGCATCGTTCGTGCGTAGTTATCTTTGGGGGTCTTGAGACCCGTGTTGATCTGTTGCTTTTGGACATGGTGGATTTTGATGTCATATTGGGGATGGACTGGTTGTCCCCATACCATGCTATTCTAGATTGTCATGCTAAGACTGTGACCTTGGCCTTGCCAGAATCACCCCGACTAGAGTGGAAAGGTACCTCAAGCCACTCTGTTCGCACTGTTATTTCCTATGTTAAGGCTCGACGTATGGTCGAGAGGGGTGTCTAGCTTATTTGGCTTATGTTCGTGATTCCAGCGCAGAAGTTCCTTCCATTGATTCGGTCCCTATTGCACGGGAGTTTCCTGAGGTTTTTCCTTCGGACCTGCCGGGCATGCCACCCGACAGGGATATTGATTTCTGTATTGATCTGGCACCGGGTACTCGGCCCATCTCTATTCCACCCTATCGTATGGCCCCGCGGAGTTAAAAGAGTTGAAAGATCAGTTGCAGGACCTTCTTGAGAAGGGTTTTATCAGAGGCCCAGTGTTTCCCCCTGGGGGGCACCTGTGTTATTTGTAAAGAAGAAGGATGGCTCGATGCGGATGTGTATTGATTACCGGCGGTTAAACAAGGTGACTATCAAAAATAAATATCCACTGCCGAGGATTGATGATTTGTTTGACCAGCTCCAGGGAGCGAGGGTATTTTCTAAGATAGACTTGAGGTCAGGCTACCATCAGCTGAAGATCAGGGCGGCTGACATTCCTAAGACGACCTTTCGCTCTAGATATGGGCATTATGAGTTCTTGGTCATGTCCTTCGGGTTGTCCAATGCCCCAGCAGCATTCATGGAGTTGATGAATCGGGTATTCAGGCCTTACTTAGATCTGTTCGTGATAGTATTCATAGATGACATCCTGGTATACTCGCGCAGCCAGGAAGAGCACGAGCAGCACCTCAGAGTGGTTCTTCAGACTCTGAAAGATTACCAGCTATATGCCAAATTTTCTAAATGTGAGTTCTAGCTGAGTTCGGTAGCATTTCTGGGTCACATTGTATCGGTGGAAGGTATTCGGGTAGACCCAAAGAAGATTGAGGCAGTCCAGAATTGGCCTCGACCAGCTTCAGTGACTGAGATCCGGAGTTTCTTGGGATTAGCAGGTTACTACCGTCGATTTGTAGAGGAGTTTTCTTCTATTGCAGCCCCGATGACCAGGTTGACCCAGAAGGGTGTCAAGTTTCAGTGGTCAGAGGAGTGTGAGGCGAGCTTTCAGAAGCTCAAGACAGCCTTGACCACCGCACCGGTGTTGGTACTACCTACAAGTACAGGGCCTTATACAGTTTATTGTGACGCATCTCGTACAGGGCTTGGAGCGGTATTGATGCTGGATGGTAAGGTTATCGCTTATGCTTCGAGGCAGTTAAAGATACATGAGAAGAATTATCCAGTTCATGATCTCGAGTTGGCAGCAGTTGTTCATGCCTTAAAGATCTAGAGGCATTATCTATATGGTGTGACATGTGAGGTGTACACTGATCACAAAAGCCTACAGTACTTGTTCAAACAGAAGGAGTTGAATCTACGACGGCGGAGATGGTTAGAGTTGCTAAAAGACTATGATGTTACTATATTATATCACCCAGGTAAGGCCAATGTGGTGGCCGATGCATTGAGTAGAAAGTATGCCAGCATGGGTAGTCTTGCATATATTCCGGTCAATCCAGAGACCATTAGCTCTAGATGTCCAGGCCTTAGCCAACCGGTTCGTGAGATTAGACATTTCTAAGCCTAGCAGAGTGTTAGCCTGCACGGTCGCTCATTCTTCTTTATTAGAGCGTATCCGTGAGAGGCAATTTGATGATCCTCATTTGCGTGAGTTGAGAGATACAGTACAATGGGGAGGTGCCACACAAGTAAATCTAGATGATGATGGGGTATTGAAATTGCAGGGTCGAGTTTGTGTGCCCAATGTCGAAGGAATTCGAGAGTTGATCTTAGCGAGGGCCCACAGTTCGCGGTATTCTATTCACCCAGGCGCCGCGAAGATGTACCAGGACTTACGGCAGCACTATTGGTGGCGCAGAATGAAGAAAGATATCGTTGCGTATGTCGCTCGGTGTCTAAATTGTCAGCAGGTGAAATATGAGCACCAGAGACCTGGTGGTGTGTTCCGGAGGATTGAAATTCCCGAGTGGAAATGGGAGCGGATCACTATGGACTTCGTTACTGGACTTCCTTTGACTCGGAAGGAAATTTGATGCTATTTGGGTCATTGTTGATAGGCTGACCAAGTCAGCACACTTTATTCCAGTATCCGTCTCCTACTCGTCGGAGAGGTTAGCGGAGGTTTACATTAGGGAGATTGTTCGTCTCCATGGGGTGCCAGTATCTATTATCTCTGATCGGGGTACGCAGTTTACCTCGCGGTTCTGGAGATCGGTCCAGCGGGAGTTAGGCACCCAGGTTCAGTTGAGTACAGCATTTCATCCTCAGACGGATGGCCAGTCCGAGAGGACTATTCAGATTCTTGAGGACATGCTTCGAGCCTGTGTTATTGATTTCGGAGGCTCGTGGGATCGGTTTCTACCATTAGCAGAGTTCGCCTACAATAACAGTTACCAATCTAGCATCCAGATGGCTCCGTATGAGGCGTTGTATGGTAGGCGATGTCGATCACCAGTTGGATGGTTTGAACCGGGAGAGGCTCGGTTGTTGGGTACAGACTTAGTTCGGGAGGCCTTGGATAAGGTCAAGACTATTCAGGAGAGATTGCGTTCAGCTCAGTCCAAGGCAAAAGACTTATGCGGATCGTAAGGTTCGAGATGTAGATTTCATGGTTGGTGAACGAGTATTGCTCCGAGTGTCGCCTATGAAGGGCGTTATGAGGTTTGGGAAGAAGGGCAAGCTCAGCCCTAGATATATTGGCCCATTTGAGATTTTAGACAGAGTGGGAGGGGTGGCTTACAGATTAGCTTTGCCGCCTAGCTTATCAGCCGTGCATCCAGTTTTTCATGTATCTATGCTTCGGAGATACCACAGCGATCCCACACATGTGTTAGACTTCGGTACTGTCCAATTGGACAATGATCTATCCTACGAGGAGGAGCCGGTGGCTATTCTAGACCGGCAGGTTCGACAGTTGAGGTCGAAGAGTTATCCTTCTGTGCGTGTTCAGTGGAGAGGTCAGCCTCCCGAGGCATCGACCTGGGAGTCCGAGTCTGATATGCGGAGCCGCTACCCACACTTGTTTCCTGACTCAGGTACTTCTTTCTTTTGTCCGTTCGAGGACGAACGGTTGTTTTAGAGGTGGAGATTGTGACGACCCGAAGGGTCATCACTTATTTAATTAATCATTTCGAGCTTCTGAGGCCTTGAAAACCTCATTCTATGTTGCCTCGATTTGCGTGCACAATCCGGGCACAAAGCTGAAAAATATTTATGTTGAAATATGTGAAATATGTGAAAAAGTAGAAGAATTTTGATATTAATATTGATATGGTTGACTTTGGTCAACATTTTTGGTAAACGGACCCGGATCCGTGATTTGACTATTTCAGAAAATCCGTAGAAAAATATGGAACTTGGGCATATGTCCGGAATTGAAATCCGAGGTCTAGAACCCCGGTAAAAGAATTTTTTCTGTTAAATTGTTTTCTGAAAATGTTTAAGGAAAATGAAACTGAATTTTGATTAAAAAGTACTGGTATCGGGCTCGTATTTTGGTTCCGACGCCCGGTACAGGTCATATATATTGGTTAAGCGCTTCCCTGTAAAGTTTGGTTGAAAACGGACGTCGTTTGACGTGTTTCGGCCTTAAATTGGAAAGTTTTGAAATTATGAAATTTTAAAGAATTCTTGAGTTTTAAGGCTCAATTCATTGATTTTGATGTTATTTTAGCGATTTGATCGCGCGAGCAAGTTCGTATGATGTTTTTGAGTTAGTGTACATATTTGGTTTGGAGCCCCGAGGGCTCGGAAGTGTTTCGGAAGTGGTTCGGGGTGTTTTTGGACTTAGAAAACTGGCAGATTTTCTGCAATCTTTACACAGACATTTTACTCTACGCGATCGCGGCCTTGTACACGCGATCGCACTGCCTTGTCACATTACTCAACGCGATCGCATCAGTCTAAACGCGATCGCGAAGCTTTCTGTCCTTCTTCAACGCGATCGCAGCCGTCTGCACGCGATCGCGTAGCTTTCCGTCCTTCTTCAACGCGATCGCAGCCGTCTGCACGCGATCGCGTAGCTTTCCGTTTTCCTTCAACGCGATCGCGACACTTTTCACGCGATCGCGTAGTACAAATGAGCCACCCAGCGAAATTCTTCTACGCGATCGCAGCATTGTCCACGCGATCGCGTAGTGTTGAATATTTGCCTTCCGCGATCGCGACCCAATTCACGCGATCGCGTAGAACAAAATTTCGCCCAGTGAATTTAAGACAGAAAACAGAACAGAAACGGGATAAAAATCCCATTTCTGTTCAAACCCCTTCTCCACAGCGTTTTAGGCGATTTTGAGGCATTTCTTCATCAAAGTTCATTGGGTAAGTATTGTTAACTCGTTTTCTTCATTTTTTATCAACATCAATCAAATCCTTAGGCTTAAACATGTATAAATTGGTTGAAAATTTGAGATTTTGTTATAAATAAGTCGGGTGATGTTATTCTTGCTTAAAATAAGCCGAATGTCCCTCAAAAGGACGCCGGAAGGCCGTTTTTGCAAGAATAGCCACTTTGAGTCATTTTAAATAATTTGCGGGCATAGCCTTGAAATATTCCCTCGCGAAAATGTCGAAAGGCCATTTCCGAAAAATTAAGTTTGAGTCATCGCTCAACTTTTCAAAAAATAACCACTTTATCAAATAAGCCATTACATGGCCAATTTTTGCTGAAATCGCCACATTTTTTGCATTTTAACTTCCTTAGTCATGTTGGCTTGTGTCGGTGCTGAACGATGCCCCATAGGCCCCAGGATAAAAATTTTGAATTTGCATCTTCTTAAATAAAATTTTGCAAAAATAAGCCATTACATGGCCATTTTATGAAAAAAAATAGTTTTGTATTGGTTTATGGTGATGCCGAACGATGCCCCATGAGCCACGGGATAAAAAAAAATTCAAGTTTATCTTTTCTAATTAAATTTTGCAAAAATAGTCGTTTTGTCAAATAAGCCATTATGTGGCCAATTTTGTAGAAATAGTCATAATTGACACAAAAAATATTCTTATTTTTGTAAAAATCTCCTACACAAGTTTGTAGTTGGAGTCGGCTTCTATAATTTTCTTTCAAAAAAAAATCAAATAAATATCTCTTTATTTCTTGCATTAATTTGCAAGAACTACGCTCGGTCTGATTCATGCGGGGTCATGATACGTAGGCAATCCACATAGGATTCGACCATGTCCATAACCAGAAAAAAAAAATGAAAAACAAAAACTACAAAAAGAAAAAAAAAGAATAGAAAATGAAAAAAACCACAAAAAGGGAAAAAGAAAAGAAAATAGCAAGCAGAAAAAAAAAAAGAAAAGAAAATAGGAAAAAAAAATCAATAAGCGAAATACCTTAACGCTGACCCGGTGGTTTCGTTTTGTTGATCCAGAAAGTCGAGGTGGTTGGTTGTGGTAAATTGGAAAGCAAGATCCAAGGAAAATGATAACCGGCATCGAAGATGTTACGAGTGCTCAAGAGACCCAGGGTCAGAAAATTCAACAAGGGTCTACTGTGGTTGAGGAAAACAGAGCATTGAAACAACAAATGACCAAAATGCGTCAAGCATGGGCCAATGGCCAAGGACAACCTTCTCATGAGTCACAATCTGCTATACAGCAAGAACAGTACCACTCTCCCGAGTACCACTCGTACTCGTTTGACCTTCCTGCAAACGTTGAGAAGCCTACCCGAAAGAATGTACAGGAAGAAATGGCCCAAAGATTGAAGAGATTAGAACAGCGGCTGAAAAACATGCAAGAAATGGCAGGTCAAGAGAGTGTTGCCTTCAGAGATCTTTGTATATTCCCCGATGTCCACTTGCCGCTTGGTTTCAAGGTTCCCAAATTGGAAAAGTATGATGGACGCGGAAACCCCATAGCCCACCTGAAAAGGTATTGCAACCAATTGAGAGGTGTGGGAAGAAAAGAAGAATTGCTTATGGCTTATTTTGGGGAAAGCCTCTCGGGAGTAACATCTGAATGGTTTTGGGATCAGGACGCATCTGGTTGGCAAGTCTTGGATGATTTGGCACGAGCCTTTATCAAACAGTTTCAATACAATATTGACGTCACCCCAAACCGCATTTCCCTTTCTAAACTGAAAAAGAAACCAACTGAAAGTTTCAGGGAATATGCCATCAAATGGAGAGAGCAGGCAGCGAGAGCTAAGCCACCCATGAATGATCACGAGTTGGCCACTGTTTTCCTTCAGGCTCAAGAGCGGATTACTTTCAAAACATGATATCTGCAGTTGGTCACTCATTTGAAGAAATAATCAAAATGGGAGAAATGGTGGAAGATGGTCTTAAGACAGGCAAAATTATAAGTCAAGCAGCTCTCAAAAATGCGGCTCGGGATGTCCAAAGTGAATTCAGTGATGTGAATGGGAGGGATGACGAAATCATGATGACATCAGGGTCGAGAAGAGGTCCTATGAGAACATCTCGACGGTATATGCAACCTCATCAAGTTTTCCATGACCCTCTTAAGCATTACTACCCACCTCAGAACCCTCCATACTCTGTTGAGCCAGTCCAGTATATTGCTCAATCCTCAAAACACCCAAGAAAGCGAGCCCGAACATCACAAAATCTTTACCAGCCTCCGCAAAATTTTCAAATACCTTATAACCCAAGCCAGGGGTATGGAAAGGAACATAAGTTGAAAGATAATTTTACACCAATAGGAGAGTCCTATGCAAGCTTGTTTGAGAAGTTAAAATGACATGGCATGATTGCACCCGTCCCTCCAAATCGGGTGGACCGACGTGTGAGAAGTTTTGACTCATCCAAAAGGTGTGAATACCACTCCAATGCCCTGGGGCATGATGTTGAAAGTTGTCGGGATTTGAAAAGAGAGATAGAAAGAATGATTCAGGAAGGAATAATTGCGGTCCAAGGCGGTGGCATCCATAACATTGCACAGAATCATTTACCTACACATAACGGAGCACATTTTGTGGGAATGCTGCCCGATGACGTGGGTGATGAAAATCTTCTTGGGAGGTCAACTGAAGTTGAAGATATTGAAACAGAAAGTGATCTTTGCAACATTAATGCAGACTTTAGTGGCTAGGATGCCATGCTTGTCAATTGGGATGGCGCTCCGTCTCTTGGAGTTTTGGTGGTATATTTTGGTGTCATCTCTTTTGCCCGGGTTATTTCAGGGTTGTAATCCGGACGTTGTCTTGAGAGTCAAAACCCTTCTATCTTTCCACTTTGCTTTGTTTAGTAATAAATTTGTTTAGTGCTATCTAGGTTTGTAATTCTAGTCTAGTCTGTTCGTTTTGTTGTTCGTCTTGTTGTTTCAACCCATCAGTTTAATACAACTCTTTGTTTCCCATCATTCCTAGTCATTCCATTTCTGATCACTTTGTACTTCTTCTCATACTGACTTTAGCAACATGACATGCACATAATTCTAAGCCTGATTTTAAAAATCAATGAACCAATGTTGAAGATGTAATGATACTCGGAAGAAATAAAAACATATTGGAATACTGTGAAGCCGGAATCAAGTGAACATTGGGGAAAGTGTAACAAAAAGAAATGCCTTGGAAATGCATCATTGGTTTAAAGCCAAAGGCAAAAATACCCCAAAGCTAAAGGAACCATTCGTGGTATCGGGATTGTTGCCCAATGGCACTGAGAGTCGTCAAGGCAAATATGTGAATCAATCAAAGGTGTTTAACTGTGTAGTTTGTACTTGGTAGGTTTTGAAGATTGGAATGACAAAGGCATTTTATTCGGCTATCCAAACACTTTATCCATTGTTATCCCTTCGAACCTTGCTATATTTTTCTTTCATATCCCTCTTTCGGAATCAACAACATAAATTGAGGATTGAGCGGGGAAATAAAATGGAGAAACAAAAAGAAAAAAAAAAGAAATGAAAGAAAAAGAGTAAAAGAAAAGAAGAAAAAAAAAGAGAAAAGAAAAAAAAAGAAGAAAAGAATGCAATACGAGAAAGAAAATCGGGAGAAGTCAAATCGCAACAAGGAAGTGATCTTATGATCCGAACTACGTTTGACTTGTCCCGAAAGGGTACGTAGGCAGCCTCACAGAGGTTCAGTCACAATAAAGGAAAAATCAAAAAATCCCCCAAGAAGGAAACTGGGGCAGAAGTTATGGTTGTTGAATAAATAAGATTCCGAAAGTTGTAATTTTAACCCACGATGAAATATTTTTGAGCCTTTATATCTTTTTTTTCTATATCCCATCCAAAAGCCTACATTACGGTCCAAAGGAAGACCTTCCGATCAATCTTCAAGAAATGCCGAGTCAAACGAGCAAAAGTGAATCACATCAAGGGCAACACTCGAGTCCGAACAAAGGAGAATGAAGAATTCAAGATGATGAAAACCACCACGAGACTCCAAGATGAAAGAAATCAAAATGAGAGAGTCTTATCGGTGAAAACCCTCACGGGCACCGTAAGGCGACGGTGAGTCGAGAGAGAGAAAAGAGCAAATGAGAGAGGCTTGATGGTGAAAACCCTATGGGCACTACAAGTCGACTAAGGATCAGATCAAAGAAATGAAGTGTTGAAGACCGGTTTCACGGCAGAACTTGCAACAAGAGTTGAACATCAGATTTGCTATACAAAGAAGGTTGAAGTGCATGTCAAGGACGCTAGAGTCGGTATTCACATCCGCCAGGTCATTCTTTCGTAGGTTTCTTGTTAGGAATTATGTTTTCCTTTCTTTATATTCTTCATACCTTGTTTTATCCTCCCTCTTATTGAGTCTTTCGGGTCATAGGAATGATTTCAAAATTTGCCACCAAGCTTTCCAATTGCACAAGATGGGATTTGGTCAACACGACGATTGTCGTAAGTCGGGAAAAGACAAGGCCAGTAAGCCAATAGAGAAACATGTGCAATGAAGTGGATAACAATAAAATTGTTTGGGGTTCATACGAGATGCAAGGTCGGCAAAGAGCCAATTCGGGAACAAGATAACAAATGGAAGTATGGATTTGAACAGAGATGGGGTATATATATTCTGACAAAAGAAAGAGTCAGTCAAGAAACACCCAAGGTTGTCCAATGAAATCATTGAAGAAAACATAGACTTCAAGATTGGAATTGTGGGATCCGTCAAGAATGGAAGAACATACATGCCTAAAGAGAGGCGTATTTTGAACAAAGAAGAAGTGAAAATAGATAGTCGGTGAATAGGCCAAGCATTCAAGCGGAAAGTTCAAAGCCACAACCAACCACCGCATTTTTAAACTGACAGAGTTTTCTTTGCTTTGAAACAGGAGCAAAAGATATTGTCAAACTGGGGCAAGAAGAATTTTCTGTCATCGGATAATCATCCGAAGAGCATGAAGGTGAATACAATTGTTTTTGAAGATGAAAAAGGCAAGTTGAATGGTGAAGGAAACAACTGTTAGAGAATGATAAGATCTTAGTCTGTTGAAACTTTCTCCTAAGACAAAAGTCTTAGTCTGATGAATTTTTCACCTAAGATGAAGTGAATAAAATCTTAGTCTGTTGAATCTTTCTCCCAAGGTAAAAGTCTTGGTGTGATGAATTTTTCTTAAGATAAAGAGATATTGCAATGTGAAAAAAAAAGGAAGGCAGAAGCCAATGAAAGCAGAAGTTGGAAAAGAAAGAAAGGGCAAAAGCTGAAAATGAAAGGAACGATTTTTGAAATTGAAAGACTTAAGAATGTCTGAATTGCAAATGGACCCAATCTGATGAATTATCTCCTGGAGTCATAAACTCAGTCCGATGGATAATCCTCCTGAGACCATGCAAATGAATAGACCCAGTCCGAAGAGTTATCTCCTGGAGTCATAAACTCAGTCCGATGGATAATCCTCCTGAGGTTACATTGAAATGGACATAGTCCAGTGAGAATGAGAATCTTAGTCTGCTGAAACATTCTCCCAAGATAAAAGCCTTGGTCTGATGAATTTTTCACCTAAGATAAAGAGATAATGCAATGTGAAATCAAAAGGAAGGCAGAAGCCAATGAAAGTAGAAGTTGGAAAAGGAAATGAAGGCATAATTTGAAACAAAAAGGAAAGGCATAATTTGAAAGGTAAAATCAGAAGTTGGAAAAGAAAGAAGGGCAAAAGCCGAAAAAGAAAGGAAAGATTTTTGAAATTGAAAGACTTAAGAAAGTCTGAATTGCAAATGGACCCTGTCTGATGAATTATCTCCTGGAGGGCAAAAGCCGAAAAAGAAAGGAAAGTATAAATAGACCCGGTCCAAAGAGTTATCTCCTGGAGTCATAAACTCGGTCCGATGGATATTCCTCTTGAGACCATACAAATGAATAGACCCAGATACAATCTTAGTCTGTTGAATCTTTCTCCCAAGATAAAAGTCTTGGTCTGATGAATTTTTCACCTAAGATAAGGAGATAATGCAATGTGAAAACAAAAGGAAGGAAGAAGCCAATAAAAGTAGAAGTTGGAAAAGGAAATGAAGGCATAATTTGAAACGAAAAGGAAAGGCATAATTTGAAAGGTAAAATCGGAAGTTGGAAAAGAAAGAAAGGTAAGAAGTTGAAAAGAAAGAAAAGTTTGTTGAATTTGAAAGGTTTAAGAAAGTCCGAATTGCAAATGAATTTTCTGCATCGCATTACACGTTTAATTTCTGTTAGGCGCCCACCTTCAAACACGGGAATACTTTTCTGCATCGCATTGCACGTTTAATTTCTGTTAGGCGCCCACCCTCAAACACAGGAATACTTTTCTGCATCGCATTGCACGTTTAATTTTTGTTAGGCGCCCACCTTCTAACACGGGAATACTTTTCGCATTGCACGTTTAATTTCTGTTAGGCGCCCACCTTCTAATACGGGAATACTTTTCTGCATCGCATTGCACGTTTAATTTCTGTTAGGCGCCCACCTTCTAACACAGGAATACTTTTCTGCATTGCACGTTTAATTTTTGTTAGGCGCCCACCTTCTAACACGGGAATACTTTTATGCATTGCATGTTTAATTTCTGTTAGGCGCCCACCTTCTAACACGGGAATACTTTTCTGCATTGCACGTTTAATTTCTGTTAGGCGCCCACCTTCGAATACGGGAATATTTTTCTGCATCGCATTGCACGTTTAATTTATGTTATGTGCCCACCTTCAAATACGGGAATATTTTTTGCATCGCATTGCACGTTTAATTTCTGTTAGGTGCCCACCTTCAAATACGAGAATATTTTTTGCATCGCATTGCACGTTTAATTTCTGTTAGGTGTCCACCTTCAAATACGGGAATATTTTTCTACATCGCATTGCACGTTTAATTTCTGTTAGGCGCCCACCTTCTAACACGGGAATATTTTTTTGCATTTCATTTCATACATGTCTGCATTTAAAAATAAAAAAAAATTTAAAAATAAATAAAATAAAATAAAAAAATGATGAAATTCTAACATTCAATAAAATGATGTGCCCAGTCACCATACTGGGGCAGAAAAATCTTTCTTTGGTTGTTTATTTTGTCACAAGCAGAGGTCCACCTGGAGAATGGACGAAATATTGAAGAAGTTGAACAAGTCAAGGCAATAACAAGAATGTCATTGGAGAAAAGATACAAGTTGAAGGCAACAACAAGAACGTCGTTGCAAGGAATACAAGACACAAGATCAAGAAAATACAAAAACAAGTTGGAAGACATAGATAGGATTTTTGTAATTCATAGGTTGTAGCTTAGGCTAGCTTCTTTTATCTTTTACCATGGTGTAATAAGGGGTCAGTCAGCAGTGACGGCAGTAACAACAGTAACAGCAGTGAGATCACAGTCCTTGGTAGTCCCAGACCTTCCCGAACTACACTGACCTGATTCCTGTTTAGCCCAGGATATGTAGGCAACCTCTGAAGCAGGGTGCGGTCAAATCTTATTAAAATGCTTCACAATGGAATACTCGAATGGGTAAAAATCGTTTATAATTGCTCACTTATCTTTGCACGGAAACTCTTCGTGTCCCCGAATGTGATATTTGTGAGCACGTGATTTTTACCCTACACATGAGTCGTTCCTATAAAATTCAAAATAAATGATTTTTCATTATTTTCTAAATTTTGTGTGAATTTTTTGTTAGTTGTTTGCGTGATATTTGCGTGTGATAAATGAAAATACAAAAAAAAATTGCGTTTTTTTTAGGAAATTAATTCATTTTTAACAAATTAAAGAAAAATCAAAAATTAGTTAGTTTTTTAAATTGAAAATTGCAAAAAAAAAAAAAAGAGGGTAATTAGTTAGTCTTAATTAGTGCCGAATAAATACAAAGAGAATAAAATACAAAAAAATGGGGAGGAAAATACAAAGAAGAGATACAACATATATACAAATTGGGCTAAAATGCCATGCCAAGAAGCTGGCCCAAATCGGCCAACCCAGCACCCCTACCCAGCGGCCCAGACGGCAGACCAAGCCCCAAATACCCGGTCCACCCCCATTCCCTTTAATCTCGACCGTCCATGATTTTAATCGGACGGCCAGAGATTGTTCTTACAAGTTAATACATACAACCTTAAAAAAAACATAACCCTTAACAAAAAAACCTTAAAACACTTTAACTTGTCTCTCTCTCTAACACAAGAACCGGCCGCATCTCATCTTCTTCATCTCCCAGCCGTGCCGCTAGGGTTCCGCCTTCCCACGGCGGCGGCCGGCTTCCATTTCGGCTGAAACCAACACCAAAACGATCCCCTCCCTCTCCTCGTCACATTACCTCTACCCATCTCCTTCAAACACCATCCAAACACCTCAAATTTTCCGTGCCGCCACTCCTCTCCATGGCGGCGCCGCCACTCAAAACTACCCAAAATCCTCACCCACCATCTTTCTTAATATTCTTCTACATTGTGACAAGAAAGATCGAGTCCAATAGCCGCTGGAACCGCAAGAACGAGGCTGGACCGATGAAAAATCAAAAAAAAGTGGCCGGATTGTCAAGACTCGAAATAATCGAGAGAGATGCAAGAAGAAAATGAAGAAAAACGGAAAAGAAAACAAAAAAAAAAAGAAACAAAAAACAGAAAAAAGAAAATAAAAACGGCGGAATAGCTAAGTCCTTTTTCTCTTGATTTTATATATGCATTTGTTTATTGTTCTGCTTCATCTTTGTCTGTATTTGTTTCTCATTTGTGTTTCTTTTTAATTAGTTGGTCCGAATTTCATCTTGATTAATCTGTGTTAATAGATGTCGTCTTTCCGTTTTGCTTTGTTAATGATCTATGTTAGACAAATCTGATTAAATTCATTGGTTTTTGATAGTCGATTAATTAAGATTAGTGTTTGATTAGTTCTGATTAGTTTTTGAACTTTTAGATTCTCTGTTAAAACTTCGGTTAGTTTCGGATTAGTATAGTTAAATTTCTAGATTCTTTGATTTCACGGAATTAGTCATCTTTTGATTTATATGGAATCACTGGTTTCTGTTTTTCTTTTTTAGGTGTTTCTTCAACATGTGTGTAACAATAGAACGATGGAAACTATCTGTGAACCTGTTTGATCCTGTTTTGATGTTATTGGTTAATGGCTAATGTTTGGGTTTATTCTGTTAATTAAGGCCTTAATTGTTTAGTTAATTAGTCAGTCGTTCAATAGGATGTATTGGTTATAGCTGTTAGTTCGACTATTAGATTGTCCCTTAGACTATTTTAGATTCAAGTTAGGTCGATAATTACAATCACATGATTAGTATCCACCTAAGGTGTTTTACTTGATAGATTCAAAAGCGATTAGTTACTTCGATTAATAGGACTCATCATCTATCAAATTGTTTCCCGAGTCTTGTTAATTGAGTAATAGATCAAAAGTGGCTATGTTTGTAAGATTACCTAGGGTTGGCTATTGATGTAATGTGGTTCTAATTAGTTGAACTAATCTGATTTTTAAAGTAGTCAAAGAGACCAATTGGTTAGTTGAGAAATAGTCACTTAATTGTGGCTATTAGATAAATACAATCTGAAAATGAGTTAAAACAGGGATAAATTGCAGAAATTAGGAAAGTAATTAGCCTTAAGAAGTAGGGGTAAATGGGGAATAAGAATTGATAAAGTTGCAATAAGGTTAAAAGGAAAGGGGTGCAATTGGGATAAGAATTGATATAATTGTGATAAATATAGAGCTTTTAGGGTAATTTGGTCATAACAAAAGGTATCTTAGTGAATAATAAAAGGGAATGAGGGCACAATAGGTAATACAAGGGAAATGGAACATGGTAGACTATTCTAGAAGGGGTTTTAGTGTAGATTTCAATAAGATAATTGCACTAACTTGTGCAACAAGCCAAGAATTGAGGGTTTTTTAATAAAATTCAGATTTCTCATTTTGGGCCTATAAATAGGTATTTTCAGCATTAATAAAGGGGGGGTTCCTTCTGATTTTAGGGTCTTCTTTAGCATTTTAAGCCATATGAACCCTAGAAAAAATCCAAAAAATACTTGTTAAATTCTAGATCTGGAATTAACATTTCAGACTCATTTTCTCCTATTTTACCTTCAAAATTCATATAAAAAAAACAATCCAAAAACAGTGGTAGATTCATCATAAATCAGTAAAGAACAATCTTAATGTGAAATTGGGTTTTGAAACGATTTTGCAATTCTGAAAATTGCCTCATAGGTTAACTGTGGACTTCATTGTTGCTGTTGAAGACACATGGACTGTTGTTGCTGTATGTGCTGTTGACTCCCTTTTCTCCTACTCACAATTTATATTTTTCAGGTACTTACTTCTAAATTTCACCATGTAAGATTACAGCTTGAAATGGAAATGAAATTGAAGCCTACTTGTCAAGGATCTACTGTTGAATTCCTTTCATTTAATTAGCTTATTCTTTCTGTAATTTAGTCGGTTATTCAACATAATTGAGTTTGGACTGTAATTGATGTTATTGTTTTGGAATCGATAGCTTATTAGGTATTGTAGTATTTAAACGTTGAATTACATCTCCAAATTTTGATAGTTAGTCGGTTTAACAGGTTTATATAAGGTTATCAATTAGAATTGATATTAGTGAAATATAAATTGACTTCAATTGTGTTCACGTGCTGCCAAGGGATAGATGTGGTTTTCGTAGTTAATTAACATAGTTTGAGTTCTTATTTAGAGAATTAATAGAATAAGTCTACATATTTCACATGTATAAACAGCAAATTAGTGGTTCATGAAGAATTGAATAAGTTGTTAATCATCTCATGCTTCTCTGCAGAAATAAAAAAAACTGGACGGTACCCAGTACCTTGAAATCCAATCAAGTAATTATACTTGGAAATATAACTAATGTTGTTAACACAGGAAGAGATAGAAGCACAATAGCTGATACATGCTTGCTTCATTGAAAAGTATAACATCTAATTGTTTGGTTTAGGGATTGTGATCCCTCAAATATGTTCGGCCAGCTTTGCATTTTTCTCATTTTGGGCCTGCTTCAGGCTCAACATCGGAGAATAATAAAATCCGAGTGTGAATTGGGTTCCTTCGACCTAAGGTTAATCGGTATTTGGCCCGTTAATATTTAATTGATAGGCTAGGGCATTTCTTAATAATAAATTAGGATCTTTTGATATTATTAGAGACCTATTAAATAGAAAATCATAGTTATGTTAGGATTGACCTTTAATAAAAAGTGAGATGAGCCTCGCCGCACTAAATACACAATCGCGGGGCCCTCAAATTAATTGTTATATAAAATTGGACTCGGAAGGACCGTTTAGTGAATTTCACGGTCTTTCCCGAAGTTAACAACACGATAGATTCTTTTAGGCACGACTTTAATAAATTACTTTCCTAAATACGGGTGCACATTTATGTGACCCAAATCTTACTCCCGGCGAAACTGAAATACATTAAAGTCACAGGCGTACTGGTTGCGGTGTGACTCGAAATGTGTTTTCGTGACGTCGCAATTCTTCTAAAATTGAAAAACGGAACATTAGTAGCACCTAATTAAAATATATAAAGAAATCAGATAAAAGAAAAATTGCAGTTGAGCGACCGTGCTAGAACCACGGAATCCGGGAGTGCCTAACACCTTCTCCCGGGTTAACAGAATTCTTTATCCAGGTTTTTAGTTTCGCAGACTGTATTACAGAGTCTTAAATTTCCTCGGTTCGGGATTAAACCGGTGACTTGGGACACCATTATTTTCCCAAGTGGCGACTCTGAATAATTAAATAAATTGATCCCGTTCCGACTGTCCTTTAAGTGGAAAAACTCCTTCACTGATCATTTATTATATCCCTTCTCGGGGTGTAGTATTAAACAGTGACACATTTACGTTTATACGTATGTGCGGTGAAAAAAGGAGGTGTGACAAACATGATAGTACATATGCTATTGTAGTTCAAACAAGGAGAAAATAGGTTATGACTCAGTGAACAATCGAGTTTTACAATAAATAGCATGTGCACTTACTCGTCACCTTACGTACATGGCGCTCATATATCAAATAGTACCAAATCCTAAGAGGAGTTCCCACACACAAGGTTAGGCAAGCCATTTACCTTAAACCAAGCTCAAATCAATCCATAATAATGCTCTTTCCTCAAATATCCAGCTTCAGATGGGCCAAATCTAGCCAAACCAATTACATAACATTAATATTGCTACAATAAACTAATCTAGCTAACAAAATAAAAGCTAAGGCAAGAAATCAGAAAAAGCCCAAAAAGCCTCCCTAGGCCCACATCTCGGAATCGTGTAAAAGTCACAAATTATGAACACCCATTCATTCATGAGTTCACTCATACCAAAATTATCCAAATCAGATGTCAAAATCCCACTCAAAACTCAGAAATTCGATTGGGGAACTTTTCCCCCCATTATCCCAACTTTCTCAGTGAAATTCCTTGATTAAATGAAGAAAACAACAACAGATTGATGAAATGTAACCAAAAGCGAGTAAGGAATCATTACCCCAAAGCTCTCTCTAAAAATCCCTCAAGGAATCGCCAAATACTGAGCTCCCAAGTCCAAAAAATTGTAAAAATGAATCAAACCCTCGATTTTATGCCCTTTTTCTGCCAGTTTAAATTGCACCTACGATCCATTCATCGCACTTGCGGTACCGTACTGGCAAAAATTCCATCGTAGGTCCAAAAATGACTTATGGGACTTGGGACTGCTTTTGAGAGAAGGTGGTCGCACCTGCGAACCCAGCCCAGGCTGCCCAAATGTGCTTCTGTGCTCCATTTCCTGCTTTTGCGGGCTCGCACCTGTGGTGACCACTCCCCAAGTGCGATTACACTAGCACCAGAAAATCTTCAGCAATAACACAACTCCAGCCATTGATTCATCAAGCACCCAAAACTCACCTAAGGACCCTAGGACCTTAACCAAACATACTAATCAATCCTAAAACACCATACGAACTTAGTCAATCCCTCAAATCGTATCAAACAACACTAAAAATACAAATAACCCTCCAATCCCAACTTAATGAACTTGAAACTTCAAATTTCCACAACCAATGCCGAAACCTATCAAACCACATTCTGTTGACCTCATGTTTTGCGCACAAGTCATATTCAACACTATAGACCTATTACAACTTCCAAAATCGGATTCCAACCCTGATATCGAAAATTCCACTACCGGTCCATAACTTCAAACATTCGACTTTCACCATTTCAAGGCTAAATGAGCTACAAACCTTAAAAACACAATCCGAACACGTCTCTAAGACAAAATTCACCCATCAGAGCTAATCGAATTGACATAATTCTATTCTGGAGCCATCTTTATACTATTCTGACTATGGTTCAAATTCTAAGACTTAAGCTTCTATTTAGGGACTAAGTATTCCAAAACATTTCAAAAACCAAAACAAAACCTTCTGGAAAGTCACAATAGCAAAAATAGATATGACGAAACCAGTTAATAGGGGTATAAGGTCTCTAAATCTCACAATGACCTGCCAAGTCATTACATAGAACCTATCTTTGTAGGTTTCGAAAAGATGTTCCAAATTATTTGATAGCTTCCCTATGGGTGTCCAGCCTCTCCTATGCCTTGATAATGAAAGTCTTTATTAGATCCTCTAAACAAGGTTGATTGTGTTACTGAGACTGAAACTACGGTCTCGGATGATTGATAAAGCCCAGAGCTCCTTGTCCCTGAAATCTAGGGTTGTTTTATTGCCACGCATTTATGGTACCCCAAGTGAACTCCAAGAAAAAAGGGGTGTTGCTGACCCATTGCATTAAACTTGTAATTTCCCACAACATTTACTTTGTCAATTGAGGCTTGACACTCGTGAGTAGGGTATCCTGTTCCACACATATCACAGCTGCATGAGGCTTACTTTGTATCGTGGCTAAGGTCAGATTTTGTATTTCTTTGGACATAGCATCAAGATGTACCTGCCCAGATGTATTTGAATCAACTTGGTGAACACCAGTTTATTTTCTTCTTTCAGCACTCTCAGAAGGCTACTGATTTTCCTCTTTAGAAACTTCTAACTATCTCTTATGGAGTCTTATTCATCAATGGGACCCTAGCTGCATTGCTCAATATTCTATGTGAGGCTAGTGTCAATCCATCCAAACAGTTTTGGAGTTGCATCTATAGTTCAATTCCGCTTTGTTGACACTTTCAAACTATCTCCTTAAACCACTCCCAAGCTTCAAACATAGTTTCAGTCTCTTTCTAGGAGAAGTTATGGATTTTTCTTCTACACTTGCCCGTATTAGCTGATGAAAAATATTTATCAAGAACATTTCTAGTAATCTCATCCCATGTTCTAATTAAGCTTCGAAACCACTACTTTGCATCATCTTTGAGTTTGAAGGAGAATACACTTAAGTACACTACATCTTGTG